>JAJOOF010006605.1:0-46357 GCA_029582545.1 Solanum lignicaule | reverse complement strand
TATATCTTGGCCTTTGTGTAGTTGTGGTTGATAGTTTGTTGCATTTACTTATATTACTAGCAGTGAAAGTAGTTTGATTATTGTGATCAATATACTGCCTTAGAGCTTATATAGTTTTTCAGAGTATTATGATATATGAGCTACTTGAATTGTGTAAAACAACTACGTTTGTCCTTTTCATTTATTAATCGATGCATTGGAGGTAGTTTGGAGATAGTTCTCTGTATAGTCAATCACTTCTTAGTTTACCAATAAAGAGCTGAATGATGAAGGAACTTCAAGTCAAAGTAGTGCAGTCTGCGATTATTTTCCTAGATGAACCACAAGAAGATTTGTGCTTGTGTTCTTTGTGAACTTAAAGAATAAATTCTATTGACTTTGCTTGTATTTGTGTTTATGAATTTGTCTCTGCTTTGGCCGACCTCGAAAACAATAGCTATCTACCTAGCCTTATTAGCTTTACACTTGGTTCTTAAGTCATTATATTGAAGTAATTGTACACTTGCTTTCATGTATGTACATACCTCCTATTTCAAGCAACTGTGATTTGATTCTTTCCAATCTTGTAATTTATGAATAATATTTTTTCTTCTTCTCTCATATGTATCAGGTCTTAATCTTTTGATCAAAGATCAAAACAACTCAATCTGCATCTCAACTAACTTTCTATACAATGTATCACATTTTGTTATTATGTAAAATAAGTGTACATAACTATCTTGTAAAACTTAGTTCCTTAAAATATCAACAAACGATTAATATGCAAGGTTATCTTACGCTACATACTTGTAATCCAACTTTTAATTGATATCAAGTTATGATATTTATTATAGAAATCATTTCCTCATTTCAAAAGAAAAAAAAAACTTATTTTCTAGAGGAAATATGTTGCAAAACTTTTAGCTTATCAAATATAGAAAATTAACATTTTACAGAACACACCGATAGATTCATCAAAAAAAAATTCTCCAATTTCACGTAAAAACAATTTATTTTTAAAAAAAAGAATATTATTACTTTCTAGTATATATATATATATATATATGAGCCAATTTTGCAACAATAAAAATATATATGCACCACTTTACTAAATGACAATCTTAAAAGGTGTATCAAGCTTATTGATTGAGTGCTGGGCGTAAAATACTGAAAATCAAATTTTCAAACCGAACTGTTTTTTTTTTTGGTAATTTTATATTCAATAATTCGGTATGGTATTAGGGAGCAAAATTTTAAAATTATGGTGTTTGGGTTTAGATTTGGTATGATACATTAGTGACATTGTGTATTCGGTATTTTCCGAATAACGAATTATTTAATTAATAAATATCAATTTATTTTTCTTGATGTCTTCTTACTTGTGGATTTTCTAATGTATGTTCCTCCGCATAAAAAAAATAGAAATAGTTAAAGAAATAGTATTAACTTTGTAATACAATCGGCTACAATTTTAATACGGTATTACTAAAAACCATACAAAGTCAAAATTTAATTTACCGATTATCAAATTACCAAACTAAAATTTAAAAATTTTACATTTGATATCCACTTTTAACTACTGACTAGTAAAATTATCCGCGCTTTGCGCGGAAATTTAATATCATGAAATTTATAAAATAATGTTTCAAACCTATCAATCATTAAAACTAAAACACTATATTATCTTACATACAAGATTACGTTGTAACAAACATTAATAATGTAAAGGAAAATGAAAATTATTACATCTTATCATTTATCCTTAATAACATAAACATAAATTAATGACTGTAAAAGTATATACCAGGAACTGCAACATAAGCAATGGTGTCAGTGAGCCTCTCAACAGGAGCAAAGTACACAACTATTTAATTGTAAAGAAAAAGAAGAAGAGGTTCAGAATTTTTGTTGTTTTTAAATGAGAGGAAATCCCTCTATTAATAGACAACAAAGGGTAGTGTGAACAAATGTTTATTGTGCCTTATGGGAAATGTTACAACTATTTGGATAAGTTGCAACCCTTCGAAAAAGGTCATAACCTTTCATAAAATTCACAATTTTTCATAAAAGTCAAAACTCTTCATAAAAATCGCAACTCTTCATTAAAGTCGCAACTCTTCATAAATTTCGCAACTTTTCATGAAAGGGGAAGACTAGTTTTGTAAATAAATAATTAAAAGAGAATTCTAGTTTGGATGGCGCCACGTAGGCAGACCTAAGGTTTTCTTTTATATATATATATGATTATTGAATTATACGAAACTCAAAATTTTTTTAACTGTTGAAACATTTAGACTGGTTTAATAATATTGTAGTATTTATTAATTATTTGACGGTAAGGATGAGAATTGTATGTTTGAATTGATTTTTTTAAATGACTATATCGTAAAAAGTATAATAAAACATTATTGTTCTATTTTTTTAATTATTTATTTTAATTAGGAGTGACAACGAATCAAATATAAATCGATCAAAAATGAGTTAAATAAAAATGGATAAAATCTCGACTCGACTCATATTTTAAATGAATTAAAATGAGTTACAAATGAATAATATGAGTAAATATAGATATTCATGTTATAATAAGGATCACGTTAAAAGCTTCAAAAGCAAAATCTCTTACCTCACTCTTCATTCCTCACACACAAAAAAAAAAAATTAGAACTTTTAAAAATTATTTTTATATCACCCCCACCCCTCTCTCGGCACCCAACCCCCCTGCATGTCCAGCCTCCACCTAGAGCTGTTAATATGGACTGACTTACTCTATCCGGACCAAGCCATACATGTTTTGAAATTTGACGGGTCACGCCGAGCTGACTTATTTTTCTTGTGGGCTAGAAAATGGTCAACCTAACCCACAAGTACGTGGGCTACATGTTGTGCCGAGCCAATCCACTTTTTAAAATAGTATATTTTTATATTTTTTAAATCAAATTATAATTAAAAAATATTATCATAATTATCGACAAAACAATATTACATGTGTTAGTGTTACTATTTTTTTTAAATCATTACATGTGATAGTGTTATTACTTGTTAATCAAATTTACAAATAAAATTATCTTTAGAATATTTATTAAGTTTGATTTCAAGTAAAAGTAAAAATAACTAAATAGAAATATTAACTTAATTTTTTTTAATGATCAAAATAAAACACAAAAAAATATGACATTATTTCATCCATAAAAAAGTGATAAATGAACTTCTTAGAAAAATTTCATAAAACTTATGGTGTATCTAACGCCAAAACATCATCTTCATTAAGCACATTTGAATCAACTTGTGGTAGGTTGTCTTAACATCTCCATTTTCATCAATAGTTTATAAGAAAATGGAAAATACCAAGAGAAGATGACTGCCGGCAAATAAGTTACAGTCTACATGGAGATTCCCTAGAAATTTTAGGAATTTTTATTTTAAGTATTGCATAACTACATATTTTATAAACATAATTTGTATTTAAATTTTAATATTTAAAATTTTATATAATTTTTGAGTTTGGAGCCTTGTTATTTTTAATACTCTATTTTAATTTTATTTCTTAATTGATTTTTATTTGGTCCACGGGCTGGTCCTACTCATATTATAAGCCCCACAAAATCTTAGCCCAGCCCTATTAAATCACGAGTTAGGACAGACCGGTCCAACGTCCCTAGCCCATATTAACGGCTCTACCCTCACCCCTAACTCCAATGCCTCAAAAATTAATTTATTTTTTACTACCCTGAGCCCCCAACTCCACCCGGCCCCACCACTACCTCCCTCCCCCACTACTAGCCACCACTCTCCAACCCCTAATTAAAAAAAAATTATTTTCAGAAAAAAAATTAGATTTTTTCCTTATCCCACCCTCTCTACCCCGATTACTACACCTCAAAAAAATATTAATATCACCTTTTTTTTTGGATGAATGCACTTTTTTTTAGATATTTTATCCATTTAATTATCCACTTTTAAATGAATAATATGAGTTTGATTTACCTTTTATCCATTTTAAATGAGTTGAGTATCTAATTCTTTAAAATGAATAATTTAAATAGATACTCATATAAATTGCTTATTTTGTTACCCTTAATTTCGATGCATGTTTAGTTTTTTATCAGTAAAATTATATATATAGGAATAATGTTTATTAACGGACAAAAATTATATAAAAGCCCATCAGTTATGAATGCTTTCATTGTTCCACCTTTCAAAATGTTACAAATAGCATTTTAGTTCATTCAGACATATCAATAATGTTAGAAAATAAATTTACATTTTCAAAAATGAATTTGGTCCTCATTGTGTTATTAATTCTAGTAAGGACCAAATATATAAATCAATGAGAATAAGAATAATAAAGTAAAAGGAAACAGAAGACTTCTTATTCCTCGGGAGTGATATACACATTTGAGATATATTTAGATATAAATTATAATGCTGAAAAATCCTTTATTTATAGGGAAAAACTAACTTGATCTTCAACTAGAATTCCTTAGTTTTCTCCAGAGAAATCTCTGATATTCACCTTAATATAAATATGTTTACAACATCTTAACTATTTTTAATGAATAAATCCTTTATTATCCAAAAAAAAAAATCTTCGTTATTGTTCTTTATTACTTCATCCATTTCAAAATAAGTGAATTGTTGAGGCAATTAATGCATATCATTAAGAAAAAAAAATAAGTTTAGGACATAAATTGAACATCACTTTCCACTTTTGCCCTTTTAGTTATCCTCAAACTATTCTTGAAAATATAAAATAATTTAAAGTAAAATTATCAATATGAACAATTAGCTCTTTCGAAATTATAACCTAAAAAATTATAAATAAAAGATAAAATAGAAGAAATTTTAACAACTCTCTTAAACATCTTACTATTTAATTACTTATTTTAAACTGTAAAAAAAGTCCAATATGATAACTACATAGATAAAATAATCACTCCTTTATATCCCCAACTATAAAAGCCACTACCTAACTTTTTTGAAGCATTATTTTTTTAGAATTTTTTTAAAATAACAATATTTTAACATTTAATAGGACTCCTTAGCCACACTTTCAATATTTATTAAAAATATCATTATTTTAGTTTGTTATGGATTGATTTATGTATTTTTTTTCTTTATTTAACTTAACATAATATAATTAAGAAAGAACAAACTAGAGAAAATCAAGGGATGAAATATTTCAAATCAGGTTAACTTGCTGAAAATCATCATTACTTCCATTACAAAAGATTATGGGACCTAAAATAGGTGGTCTCTTCCTTCTTCCTAAAGGCCATTATTGGCCTTGTCTTTCAAAACTAGTTATTGTTATGAAACTTTATAATAGTACCTTAGAGTTTTATCTATTAAATTTGATTTTTTGAAATTTAGAAATTTGAACACCTATAGTTTTATCTGTTATTTGGCATACTTTTCTCACAATGTATTTATTTTATTTACCAAAATTTTGTATCCTTTCTTAAATCGTATTCATTCCAATATGCATACCATTTGTATTTGTATTCATTCTAGTTTCCATGTTGTATTTTGTATAATGAAACTTGTATTTCTTTATTAGTTCGTATTCATTCCAATAGGTATGTCAAATGAATCTGAAGTTATTTAAGAAATATATTTGTATTCCTGTATTTTTTCACCGTGTATTTATTTTTCTCTTTAGAATCCTGTTTCCTTTCCTAAGTCGTATTCATTCCAATATGTATATTATTTGTATTTGTATTCATTCTAGTTTTTATATTGTATTTTGAATAGATGATATATAAAATACAAAAATAATATGATGGAAAAGTGAAAATAAAACTGAAAAGGAATAAATGAATATTTATTGTAATCATTCTTAAATAAAATACATAACTAGTTGGTATACCTTAGGAATGAATATAAATTAGAAACAAATACAAGATTCAAAAACTATGCAGCGTGAGATTTTGAATAAATACAAATATTAATAGCATACATACTGGTTTGAATACGAATCGAGAAATGATACAAAATTCTGAAGAAAAAAAAAAAAAAACAAACTAATAGAAAGTTGTTCTTCCTATAAATAAAATACATAACTAGTTAGCATACCTTTAGGATGAATACAAATTAGAAACAAATACAAGATTCATGGACTATGCAACATGAGATATTGAATGAATACAAATATTAATAGCATATATAATGGTTTGAATACAAATTAAGAAATAATACAAAATTCTAAAAAAAATTAAAAATACAAAACAAACTAATAGGAAATTGTTCTTCACCTTGGTCTTCATCATGTTTTTCGAAACCTTCTGCACCCAAATTTTATTTTATTCTTATTAATAGTGTCTTTACCCTGACATTTGTATCTTGAACCTGACATTGCTATCTTGAACTTGAACGCGGATAGAATCATGAAGAAATTTAGATCTCCTCTCTTGAGCCATTTTAACCGTAGAACCTACATTTTTGGAGGAAAAATTCCCAAAAAGTTGATGATTATATGTGATACCTCTTATAGTCCTCTTTGAATCAAACATTGGATTGCAATATTTGTGTTTTTCCCTTATCTGATTCCTAACTGAAAACGGGGAAATTGAAAAACACAAGAACACACAATAACCTAAATAGTTTCAGACGAAAACATAGAAAAATAGAATATAAAAAAAAAAAAACACTTCATGACCATGTATTTACCTGTATCAAAGGTTGAAAATCTTTTGAAAATTATTGAAATTTCTTAGAAAAATGGAGGAATTGAGATGAGGGAGTATGGATAAAAATCGTGAGAAAGGAGAGAATGTGGGTAAAAATTTGATAGAGAAAAGTGGACAATAAAGTCTTTTTTTTTCTTTTTCAAAAATAACGAAGTTAAATTTAGTCACAGGTGGGCCCAAGTTGAGAAATAAAAGGAAGATAAATGAATTATATTATGATACACTTTATTTGTTAAAATATTGACATTTTGACAATTTTAACAATTATTTCAAACTATAGATATTTTTAATAATTATGTTAGGAATATTGACTAGTTAGTTAGTTTTCCCTTATTTTTTTTATCAAACTTTTTAGAGCTAAATTTGTCTTTGTAAAGACATTTTTCAAGGAAAAGTTATTTCTATTTTATTTAGGCGGAATAACCTGAGGAGATCCTTGTATTAACTCTGTTTGTCAGTTGAACCCTTATACTCACGACTTTGCCAATTGAACCCTTGAACTTACTAAAACGCAATATTTTAAACACATCTGACCATTGACCGAACTTATGTGGCACTAATATTGCTGAATTGGAAAAATACTTAACTGCACGCGCCTTAAAGCGATTGATTATATATTTTTTATATTAACAATCATTAAAAAAATAATTTAAAATCAACCAATCAGCCCAATCCCACCCCACTCCCTCGCCTGCAACTTTATTCTTTCTTCAGCCCCCCACCCCCACGCTCTCCTTCTTCCTTGAAACCACCCACCACCCCACCTCTTCTTCTTCCTCTTCTTAACACCCGACCCCACCCCTCACCTCACCCAACCAAATCTCTATCTCAACTATGTAAGTTTCTTTAATTTTGAGATTCAAATTTCTTCTCTATAAATCTTGATTGATTTACACACTTTTAAAAATTTGGGTTTTTAAATTTTGTTTGTGAAATATTGAAGTTTAGATAATTTTGAAATCTTGAAGAGTAATGGTGTATACTGAAAAGTTGATAAATTTCATGAAAAAGCTTGAAGAATAACAAATGAATTTTGTGAATTTATGAAATTAATTCAAAATTATGATGGAAAATTATTGGGTTTGTGTTGGGAAGCTTAAGCTGTAAAAAATTTCATGTAAAATAGGAAGAATTAGACCAATTTGACATGAATTTAGTGCTCAATTATGAGCAAATATGAAACATGATATTGAAAATTTTAATGTGCAAATTTATTTTTTATTTTTAACATTTAATTTATTATGTGGCATTAAAAATGACATGAAATTCTACAAAATGACGTGAAATTCCATGTGTAAGCAGTTGTGCTACACTTACACACATAGAATAAGAAAGAGATTTAAAGCATTGCATTTTAAGTTCAATTGACAAAATCATGAATACAAGGGTCCAACTGACAAACGGAGCCAAGCATAATAGTCATCCCGATCATTTTACCTTTCATTTATTATACATACCAAGCAAAATTGAAGTGTATACCATTTAATAAACTATAGTACGTAAGAGACCAAAAAACCTAGTATTCAACGTTAGGTTCCTTTTGTCAATCCTTTTAGCTGAAACTTAAATTTATATAAGATTAAATAAATAGATATACATATTTTATATGGTATCTTATATGATAAAGTGAAATCTATATGGTGTCTTATGTGTATTATGCCACATAGAATTCATGTGTATATATTTAATTTTATACAAGTTCAAGTGTCTATTTGTGTTAGTTAAAGTATTTAAATATGAAATGAGACCAAGTTAAAAAGTATATTGATGGAAAAATTACTTAAATATACAATTTATTTTATTAGTTCTTTAAAATTCCATACCATTTAAAAAAGTCTCCACTTTGCATGATGAACAGTCGATTTACTTTACGCACACTTTGTGGAACGTACACGATGTGTCGGCCGGAGTAATATAAAACGGACGGAAAACATTTCCTTCCCTATAAATATAGCTTTTGTCGACTTTCACACCGCTCAGTCTCCACAAAGAGTGTGTTGTTAGGTGAAAATAGATAGAGAGAGCTCACAAAAATGTCGACGAAAACAGTGTGTGTAAGTGTAACAGGAGCTTCAGGCTACATAGCTTCATGGCTAGTCAAATTTTTACTTCAGCGTGGTTATACTGTCAAAGCCACTGTTCGCGATCCCAGTTTGTACTCTTATCCCTCTCTGTAAAAAAAAAAAGAGTTCATTTTCCCTTGAACAGAATTGTGAAAAATGGATTTCTGAAGTTATCTGATCATTTGTGATTTTTGTGTTTTCATCGCATATGAACATTTGAATGATTTGTTGTTCAATTTCTGTAATTTTAGTTTTTTTTAGATAAGCTAGGGCTAATTTTTTAATGTTTTTTTTTGAGAATGACTGGTTTGATAATTTTATATTTGTTTAATAATTGGATGTTAATTACAGTCAACAACAACATACATACTAAGAGCCTGTTTGGATTGACTTAAAAAAAGTAACTTTTTAAAGTGCTGGAACTTATTTTTAAAATAAGTAGTTATGTGTTTGGATAAAAGTGCTGCAGTTGAAAAAAAAATTATTGATGTGTTTGGCAAATAAGTGTTGGTAAACACTTTTTTTTATCAAAATGTCTGAAATACCTTTTAAGCTGTTAACATGATAAAAAGTTGATTAGTTTAAGGTTTTTATACTTAAAACAAAATTAATTTATGTTTTACATCCATAAGTAATAATATTTTCCTATCATTCACATATTTCTTTTCCACCCTATAAGAGGAATATAAATTCATATTTCAGAAAAAAAAAAAATAATAATAATAATAATAAAATGATAATAATAATAATAGTAATAGTAATAATAATAATAATAATAATAATAATAGTAATAGTAATAATAATATAATAATAATAATAATAATAATAATTCAATATGGGCAATTTGGAAATTGTATAAAAGAATTAAGGGCAAAAAGGTAATATACTTAGTCAACATAAAAGGGCTTTTAAGTTTAAAAAAAAAAAGCTCCCCTCACCTAGCTTTTAGCTTTTGGCTTAAAATAAGTCATTTTTGACTTAAAATAAGTCACTTTGATAATTGTCAAACACTCTAATAAGTCAAAAACTGGCTTTTAAGCCAGTTTGACCAGCTTAAAAGCCCATCCAAACAGGCTCTAAGTGTAGTACAACAAGGTGGGGTCGGAGAGGGTGGAATGTAGACGGATCTTAGCTTGTAGAGGTAGAGAGGCTATTCCAGAAATATAGCTATGTAATGTAGTAATTTACTTAGTGTTGAGTTTGACTAAGATGGCTTGTTTATGCCCTAAACGTGTAGATAAAGCGAAAGTGATTGTAAGCTAGTTTGACCCTGTTTATTGCTTTTATATTATGTTCTATTGATGTAATAATTTTTTTATTTATTTGAATCCACCTGCAGTTGATCATTTGTGATCTTTTTGTTTTTCATCGCATACACATATTTGAATGATTTGGTGTTCAATTTGTATAGTTTTAGTTCTTTTAGATAAGCTAGGGATAAATTTTTTTTAAAAAAAAATTGAAGAGTACTACAAGTTTGAGAATATTGAAATTGTTGATATTTAAGTTTTGCTTTCTGAGTTTGTTATAAATATTTTTATTTTACTGTTGAAATAGTTTTCTGAGAATGACTGGTTTAATAATAGTATTTGTTAATTGTTGGATGGTAAGAACAACAATACCATACTCAGTGTAATCGCACAATGTAGGGTTTTGGGAGGGTAGAATGTACAGTTGTACACAGACCTTACTCGTACCTTGTAGAAGTAGAGAGGCTTGACTTACAAGCTGATGTAATAATTCTTTTAGTATTGAGTTAGACTAAGATGGTTTGATTATGCCCTAAACGTGTAGATAAAGCGAAAGTGTTTGTAAGCTACCTTGACCCTGTTTAAGTGATTTTATATTGTGTTCTATTAATGTAATAATATTTTTTTTTATTTGAAATCCACTTGCAGATGATAAAAAAAAGACAGATCACTTGACATCCCTTGATGGAGCTAAGGAGAGACTCCACTTGTTCAAAGCAAACCTACTGGAAGAAGGTTCCTTTGATGCTGTTGTTGAGGGGTGTGAAGGTGTATTTCATACAGCATCTCCTTGTTACCTTGAAGTCAAAGATCCACAGGTTCCTCACTCAGTTTTCTTGATTAATTTGGCTTTGACCTATGTTGCTGAGACTCTATAAAAATGTCCCCTGGTGCATGTTGGATACTTCAAAGCTAGTGTGTTTTGGAGGATCTGACATGGGTGCGACAACATTTTTGAAGAGTATGAGCAACATAGGTTTTGACGTCTACCTTTGCAAGCTTATTCTTTTGGAAATTTATTAGTTAAATGTAAGAAAATCTTACCTACGAAACTGGTGGTAGTTATCTTGGATCTGCTGGTCGTATTTATCTGTTCTAGTTTTTGGTTTTTCCATCTGTTGATGTAATGTATTAGCCCTATTGTTAACATGCAGGCGGAGATGATTGATCCTGCACTGAAGGGGACACTTAATGTTCTTGAATCAGTTGCGAAGACACCATCTGTTAGAAGAGTGGTTTTGACATCATCTGTTGCAGCAGTTGTTTTCAATGGCAAGCCAAGAACCCATGAAGTGGTGGTTGATGAGACATGGTGGTCAGATCCTGACTTTTGCAGAGAATCACAGGTGCTTTACTTGACTTTTCGTTTTCCGTCTTCAGCACTGTTGTTTGCATAATCCCCTGAGCAATATAAAATAGAACTACTTGACAACTAGTGCTAATCTCTTTATTTCTTTTTCTTTGGATTGGATCTACACAATATTTTTGATATTTTCTTCGGGTTGCTAACTCAGCGGTAGAGTACTCGGCTTTCTAGTCCAGTGGTGAAGTGCATTGCTTCTCTAATAGAAGTTGGGGGTTTGACGCCATTGTGATATTTTTGTTTCGCAAACTTTTTAGTCTGATTAGAACTGAATGTTTCTGATTACAAAACTCACCAGGCATGATTTAGGATTGTATTTTTTCTTTTGTCTAAAATGGTTCAAATTCTCCAATATTATATAGAAGTATTTATGGCGGAGGGAACTGATGGTAAAGCTCCACTGTCACAAACTGCCAGGTTTGAAATTTGAACACAGTTGAATTCAATTCTAGTATCACCTGAATATTCCATTTCCTTTAACAATTAAACCATTTATTTGTTATGTAAAGTGGTTCCGTTTACATCGTACAAATTCTTGTCGAAACATTTAAATCAGAAATGCTCATTATAATCATCTTAACTGGCGCTCAATCATTTCTGTTTTAGATTTCACATATTTAAACTTTGTTATACTATTTTCTGTCAAGTATCTTTATTCTCGTATCTTCTTTTGGGGGAGATCCTGGTGATAGCTCTTTTTGGGGGGTTTTGGAGCTAATTATGGACTCATCTTTTGTTGCTTTTACCAGCTCTGGTATATGCTTTCGAAGACATTAGCTGAGGATGCTGCGTGGAAGTTTGTGAAAGAGAAAACTTTTGATATGGTTACAATAAACCCAGCGATGGTTATAGGCAGTTTGTTGCAACCAACGCTTAATACAAGTGCTGCTGCCATCTTACAATTGCTAAATGGTATGCTTTATCTTAATGCAGCTGATTTGTCTTTGATCTCGGCATCTGAACTTAGTTGTTTTATTTTTGTCCTGTTCATGTTATTACAATATATTGGAATTCATTAGTAAAGTTTCATTTTGCTTTACTGCAGGTTCTGAAACTTACCCAAATGCTACATTTGGTTGGGTTAATGTGAAAGATGTCGCCCTCGCGCATATTCTAGCATTTGAAAACCCTTCAGCTAATGGTAGATATTTAATGGTGGAGTCAGTTGCACACTTCTCTGAGATAGTAAAGATATTACGCGAGCTAAACCCTACAATGAAGCTTCCAGAAAAGTAAGTTTCTTCTACGTGTGTAATATCTTTGTGAAATGTGCATCTTTGATTTTGACGTGCCGTGTTTCTCAAGTACATAAAGTTGAGTGACTAGTAGCTGATTTCATATGGTTTACTTGAAATTGTTTTCTTGGCTCAAAGTTTTCGGTTAGACTCTCCAGGTGTGCTGATGATAAGCCATTTACGCCAATGTACCAGGTTAACGTCGAAAGAACCAAAAAATTGGGTATTGAATTCATTCCCCTGGCTGAAAGCCCAAGGAAACTGCTGAATGCTTGAAAGAGAAGAAATTTTACTGAAATGCTTAGCCTTATTGTGAATGAATCTGCAAATTCTAGAGAACATGCTTATGTACCTTCATGTTTTACTAAAACCTTTCGAATTATGTCGTTTTTTGATCCGCAACTTTAATGGTGTCGTCAAGTGTAAACGTTTCAACACATATTATTTAGCAAAGGAATATATTCTTGCAAGAATTTAGAGTGGTTGAGCTGCAAAGTACTGAATGATATGTCTATCTATTTTTGGTATAGAGGTTAAAAGTAAAATGAAATAGATGAAGCACAAATGATGCATTTATTTCTATAATTTTGGAACCAGCACAACCTAATAAAACGATAAGGTAACCAAAAGAAATTGAAAAATTTATGTGAAAAAATAGAAAATAATTTAAAATTAATTTTATTTTATTACTTGTTACAGTAGGAATATATATGAGTCATTTTGTAACGATATGAACATATATTAAATTATTAATATTTAATATTTAGGAAGGGTAAAGTAGTAAATTATTATTGTCTTATTGGGTTATCGGTCTACTCAATAACCCAATAGTAAAAATTAAAACCAACCAATAATCCAATAAATTTTTTTATAAACCCATTAAAAATTCAATAACCAATAACATTTTTTCAGTTCGATTTATTGGTCGATTCGATTTTTGTACACCCCTATATATGAATCAATTTGTAACGATATGAATATGTGAGCTGATTTTTTAATAGAGAGAATTATATATGACCTTGTAACAAGATATGTCAGCTCTAAAACACAAAGTTAAGAATATATCAAATCCATTTCCGTTCGTTTATTTTAACAAACTAAAAAGATTTTTTTTTTTTTTTAAACATAGAGAATGGTACTAGACCATCTCCAATCCACCTCTATTTTACTCTCCATTCTCTATATTTGGAGAGTAAAATAGAGAATGAGCACTCCAACCCATCTTCATATCACTCTCTATTCTTCATATTTAGAGAGATGAATAGTAATTCTCCAAATTTGGAAAACTACTATTCACTCTTTATTTTACTTTTTGATTATTTTATTATTATTATTTCTATTACTTTCTAATTAACATATTATTTTACATATAATGCCATTAATTAAATATTTAATATTCACAATTCTTTTTAAATGTAATATGATATTTAAAAAAATATATTATTTAATACATACTACTTTCATCCCAAATTAATAGTATTTTAATTTTTTCTAATTTTCGACAATAGTATAATTTGATTTTATTATTAATTTTCACTATAAAGAATACACAAAGTTAAAATGATAAGATGAAAATTTTAATTTGAAAATACAATACATAATATGATAATTCAAATACAAGATGACAATATGATACATAACATAATAATTTAAATACAAGATCAAATACAATACATAACATAATAATTAATTCGCGATGAAACAAGAATCATGCCGAAATGATGTTCAATGTGCATTTGGAGTTTTTGGAGAAAGGAAGTGCTACATAATATAATGATACATGTATTATATTGTACAACATGATAATTGAGGATGAACGTGATCTTAATGCACCAATTCAAAATGCCGTAGAGGCTCCAACTCCAACGACAGAAATGGTGGTAGATGAAAATCTCCGATTTGAATAATTTTTAGCTAGACATAAAAAAATTAAGGAAAAAAATGCTCATTTTGAACTCCTTAATGCATTAATAGAGCATTTATGGGAGTAATGTAATTATTTCAAAAATTGAGTGTTTATATAATGTTTATGTAATTGTATTTCACTTTTATATGAATCTGTTCATTAATTTGTATATTATATAATATTTTCTTGCAATTTATGTTATTTAAAATTTAGAATAAAATATAATTTTATATTAAATAAAAAAATTGAAAAAATAAAATTTTATATCACATGAAAATTATATAAAGCAATTATTGGGAAAAAATATAAAATTTATATTATGAAATAAGAAAATAAGAATGAAATAGAAATAATAATATAATATTAAGAAGAGAGAAAAAAATTCATTTTTATAAAGTAAAATAGAAAATTGAATTGGAATTGATTGTCTGAAAAAATAAAAAACTCTATATTTTTTAAAGAGTAAAATAGAATATAGGGTTGGAGATGACCTAATTGGGTAAGTGGCTAAAAAAAAAACTCCATATTATCATTATGAGTGTGGAAGCAAAAACTGTGTGTGTAACAGGAGCTTCAGGTTTCATAGCTTCATGGCTAGTCAAATAATTGCTCCATCGGTGGTTACACTGTGAAAGCCTCTGTTCGTGATCCAAGTTTACACCTTTTTTCACTCTCTATTTTCAGAAAATAATGCTTTTTTTTTTGGTATTTGGGTTTGGATTCATTTGATGGAGGGATATGGGTTTGTGATTTTTGAAAAAAAATTGGTTTTTTTTTGGGTTATTTGGGTTTGGATTCAATTGATGGAGAAATTGGGGATATGTGTTTATGATTTTTGAAAAAAAATGGCAGAAAAATGTTGTTTTGTGTGTGCTTTTCATGAAATTGATGTGTTGTGTTTATGATTGTCTTGGGTTGTTTGTGTTAGTAATCTCTCCAAATACAGAGTTCTTTCATTTTTCTGAACAATCAACTCTAATCCATTTTTTTATTTTGATCTTTTTTTTTAAAAAAAAAATCTCTCTTCTTGATACTCTCTCCGTTTCACAAAGAATGACCTAATTTAACTTAACATGGTATTTAAGAAAATAATGAAGACTTTTGAATCTTGTGGTCTTAAATTAAAGTTATATCAAATGTACAAAATTGCCCTTTAGTGTTGTGGCCTTAAACATGTCACGTGAAAAACTGAAGTTAAAATGTTAAAAAAAAAAAGATCATTCTTTTTTAAACAGACTAAAAAGGAAAGGAGATCATTCTTTTTGAAACGGAGGGACTATTATATTATTATTTTTATTTTCTTATTTCATACGAATATAAATCATTTCTTTCCTTTTTCCAAATAATTCATTCTATATAATTTTCATATAATATAAAATTTTATTTTATTTCAGATTTCTAAAGAAAAGCATAACCACAATTACAACGATAACAATTCTCTGGATCATAGACTGGTTTTTTCGGATATTGTTAAATCTGAAAACGATCTATTGGTCTTCTAAATTATTTTTGTTATGTATTGCATTGTTATCTTATATTTAAATTATTATGCTATATATTGTATTTTTAAATTAAATATTTAAAATTTTGTGCATTCTTCATAGTGAAAATTAATAATAATAGGGAATATCAAATTATATCACTTTAAGTGACGAAAATTAAAAAAAAAATATATTATTACTTCGGGATGGAAGTAGTATATATTAAATGATATATTTTTAAAAAATATTATATTACAACAATGTTTAAAGCATATTTCCGAAATCAGAAAGTTAAAACTAGTAAAGAAAATAAAATCTGTAACAAATCAGAAATAATATCAATAAGAAAAAATTAAGCCCACTGAATACAGAGTGTGACCTTAAGAAAATTATTTCCCTCACGTATTCGAGGTTAATGGAATATATCCTCTTAGGATAGAACGATTTTACTCACCAGTGTGAGCAAAATACTCTAATTTATTTGTGCGGAAGAAGAAGAAGTAGTTTAGCAAATCCGTAGTGAAAAGTCTGAGGAATCAAGATTTAAAAAAGAGTCGAGTTAAACATAGAATCATAAGAAAGGAAGTTGTTCAAAGGACCTACATCCACTCAGAATTAATAAACCAAAGTGTTTATAAGCTAGTTTGACGACTTATAAACTTAGACAATCACCTCCTTATAATAGTGCTTTTCTATTGTGTTATATTAATGTAATAATCTTTTTTTATTTTCGAATCCGCCTGTAGATGATCCAAAAAAGACAGATCACTTGACATCTCTTGATGGAGCCAAGGAGAGAATCCACTTGTTCAAAGCAAGCCTGCTGGAAGAAGGTTCCTTTGATGCTGTTGTTGATGGCTGTGAAGGTGTATTTCATACAGCATCTCCTTGTTACCTTGAAGTCAAAGATCCACAGGTTCCTTACTCATTCTCCTGATTAATATGGTTTTGATCTATGTTGCTGAGACTCTCTAAAAATGTCCGGATACTTTAAAACTAGTGCATTTTGGAGGATCAGTACGAGCAACATAGGTTTTGACGTCTACTTTTGCAAGCTTACTCTTTGGAGTTACGTAGTTAGTCTTGTTGTAGAACTACATAAATTGGGACGTAGAAATATTATCTAGATGAAGGGGTTGTTCTTCTGAGTACCATTTTTTGATTACTTCCTAATTTATGCACGAGTTAGTCAATGTCTACATGATATGTCTTCACATAAAATATACTGAGAAAAGTGCTCCAGTTTCCATGATAAAACTGTTGCCTCTGAATTCGCTTAGTAAATTCTTTTCGTAGTGTATATTGACACAGAAAGACTTAAAATGGCGATTGGACTTGAGAGATAAATAGTTGAGAAAGAGCTATCAAAGCTATATTAGCTATAGCAGTCTTATCATAAGCAAAAAAGCGCATAAAAAGCTCTAAGGTCCATTGAGGTGTTAAGTGCAAAGCGCGAATAAAATGTGGACTTCAAAAAAGGCACAAAGGGAGAAAAAAATACAGATATTGAATGAAAAAATATATGAACAAAGAAACTGATTTTTTTTTTTTTTTGATAAGATGAAATATCGATTGTTTAGTGCCGTCTATTCAAAAGAGGCTCATTGTCAAGGAAAAGTATGCCTTAAGTGTTGATGACGACACTAAAACACACATTAAGCGAGGTGTAGCACTCTACTGTTGTTCACCTTTACTGGTTAAATGTAAGAAACTTTCACCTATGAAGCTGGCTGTAGTGGTCTTCGATCTGTTAGTCCTATTTCTCTGTTCTAGTTTTTGGTTTTCCATCTGTTGATGTAATGGATTAGCCTTACTGTTAACGTGCAGGCGGAACTGATTGATCCTGCACTGAAGGGGACACTTAATGTTTTAGGATCAGTTGCGAAGACACCAACTGTTAGAAGAGTGGTTTTGACATCATCTACTGCAGCAGTTTCTTTCAATGGCAAGCCAAGAACTCCTGAAACGGTGATTGATGAGACATGGTGGTCAGATCCTGACTTTTGCAGAGAATCACAGGTGCTTTAGCTTAAAAATTCCATTTACTCTAACAATTACAAAGAAGTTATGTATAGTGTTTCGTTTACATCTTACAAATTCTTGTCAAAACGTTTAAATCAGAAATACTCGTTATAATCATCTGAACTGGTGCTCAATGATTTCTATCGTAGATTTCACATTTTTTGAACTTTAATGTGCTATTTTCTGGTAAGTATCTATATACGCTAATCTTCTAGATGACTACGACCGTAAGGTAAGGTTAGCTGCTTGTTCTTGCAGAATTTTTTTACATATGGCATAATTGATCACCTAACACCATCGTATTAGAGTAGGTCATTTTCTTGTTTTTATTTTCTTTATAAGATAAGAGTAGAACATACTTTTATGAGCGCGAGAAAATGATGAGGGACTGTCTTTTAAGAGGGATTGTGGGATAGCTCTTTTGGGGTTTGTGGAGCTAATTATGGACCATCTATTGTTGTTTTTGCCAGCTCTGGTATTTACTTTCGAAGACATTGGCTGAGGATGCTGCGTGGAAGTTTGTGAAAGAGAAAACTTTTGATATGGTTACAATAAATCCAACAATGGTTATAGGCAGTTTGTTACAACCAACACTTAATACAACTTGTGCTGTCATCTTACAATTGCTAAATGGTATGCTTTATCTTACCGCAGCTGATTTGTCTTTTGATCTCGTCATCTGAACCTAGCTGTTTTTATTTTTGTTCTGTTTATGTACTACTATGTGTTGGAATTCATAGTAAAGTTTCGTTTTGCTTTACTACAGGTTCTGAAACATACCCAAATGCTACATCTGGATGGGTTAATGTTAAAGATGTTGCCCTCGCGCATATTCTAGCATTTGAAAATCCTTCAGCTAATGGTAGATATATAATGGTCGAGTCAGTTGCACACTACTCTGAGTTAGTACAGATATTACGCGAGCTTTATCCTACAATGAAGCTCCCAGAAAAGTAAGTTTCTTCTTCTACGTGTAGTACTATCTTCGATAAGGTTTATCTTCAGGAAATGTGCATCTTTGATTTTGAAGTGATGTTTCACAATGTAAATAGAGCATGCTCAAAATACATAAAGTTGGCTCAAAGTTTTCGATTAAACTCTCCAGGTGTGTTGATGATAAGCCATTTCCGCCAAAGTACCAGTTTAACGACGAAAAAGCCAAAACATTGGGAGTTGAATTCACTCCCTTGGCTAAAAGCATCAAAGAAACTGCTGAAAGTTTGAAAGAGAAGAAATTTTATTGAGATGCATAGCAAGTAGAGAGTATTCTTCTTCTGTACCTTAATGTTCACCATAGCTTGGATAGATTGATATAATACAAACTTTTCTTACATGTCGATTTGTGATCCAGAATTTTAATGGCGTAAACGCTTCATGTATGTATTAGAAATAGCTTGCGTCCATTGTATCGACGATTATCTTGGTCTATTAGAGCTACTTTGAAGCCATGTTATCTTTTGAATTTGGAAGTCATATGTGTTTGTTATAATATTTAGAAACTTACTATTAAAATGTGCATTTGGCCTGTTGTTTATGTTTGTGCAAGAACTGTTCCAGGATGTTTTTCTTCTCTTTTTAATAATGACGGTGTACGGGTCGACATGTGCGTATTTCAGTTATTTTATGGGGTACCTGCTATCTCTACTAGCGTTGGTATCATGTCTTATTTTTTCTAACAAGAATAAAAAAATTCTATTAATTTGTTAAAATGGGCAAGTAAAATGAATATTTGTTTTTGATATAGGGGTCAAGTAAAATAAGACGGATAGAGTATAAATGATTCATTTATTTCTATAATTGAGGAACTAACACAAACTAATAAAAGGAGAAGTGAATCAGAACAACAATGATAAAATACTCAGTAAAATCTCATTAAGTGGCGTCTGGGAAAGATAGAGTGTATGCAAACTTTACTACTATCTCATGGAGGTAGAGAGACTGTATGTGAAAGATCATCAGTCAAGTGTATCAAATCTTAATAAAGAAAGAAGAAATAAATGAAGAAAACATAGCAGCTAATAAGAAAGTCGTGTAAAGTTTACAAAAAAGAAACAATAACTACATATGAAAAAAACTACAAGGGTACAATTAGTACTAAGACATACACTAGCAAGTTGAAACCTTCTCAAGGCAAGACAAAATTCTATCCCGACAAATCTTCTATCCTAATATGTGACCTCCCCTCCTTCCTATGAGGGTCATGTTCCCGGTAATATGAAGTTATACCATGTCTTATCTAATCACTTCTCTCCAATACTTTTTTGGCCTACCCTTCCTCTTCGTCCACCCCTTACAACCAACATCTCGCACCTCCTCATTGGGCATCTGTGCACCTAATCTTTACATGCCCAAACCATCTCTTGGGACTTTGTCATAGCCTCCAAGCACCTTTAGAGAACATCTCTTCGGACTTTGTCATAGCCTTTTCAAGGTCCATATGTAGGTCCCTCCTACTTTCCCTATATTTTTTCACCAGTCTCCGCACAAGATGGATGGCTTTAGTAGTCCATCATCTCGGCATAAAACCAAACTGATTTTCGAAAATGGACACCCTTCTCCTTACTACTCCACTCTCTCCCAAATCTTCATAGTATTGTGACTTAACAATTTAATACCCTATAATTGTTATAATTTTGGATATCACCCTAATATATTTTACACAATTAACTAAACTATCTAATAGGCAAATGAAAACACACATAACTTTTCTTCAAAATTTGAAATCAAAAGTATCTATTATGAACATTTTATTAGGAATTGAGACATTTACTTAAAACAGAGTTTACTTCAAATATCTATATAGAATATCCTAACAAGTTTAAGAAATTAGCTACATATAATGTCAATATAATAAGAAACTCATGCCTTGGTTAAAAAACAAGAAAAACTTAGATCTACGTATACTGAAAAGAAAATATTTACACCACATAGTTCCATATATAATATTATACTCGATTTAGCCTATATGTATATACAAACACTATTAGATAAGGTCGATACACTATGTATAATATTAGTTATTAGGTTACGTAATGTAATATTTTTATATTATACTCTATATATTTTTTGAAACAAAATTATTTTAAAAAATAAATAAATTGGGACTACCTACCTAGAAACTACCAAATATACCTACCAATAAAGGAGACAATATAGGTGGCTAATTTTAAGGATAATCTCTCAAATTACTTTTTTTTCCATCAATTCTTTATATACTAAAATAATAATACTGCACATTTTCTTTGTTTTTTTCTCTGTTTCTGCTTGTTTTTTTGCTGAGAGAAATGAGTCTGACAGCGAAAACAGTGTGTGTAACAGGAGCTTCAGGTTACATAGCTTCATGGCTAGTCAAATTCTTGCTACATCGTGGTTACACTGTGAAGGCTTCTGTTCGTGATCCAAGTTTGTACCTTTTTTCTCTTTTTATTTTCGGAAAATGCGGTTTTTTTGTGGGTTATTTGGGTTTGGATTCATTTGATGGGGAAATGGGGATATGGGTTTGTGATTTTTGTGGGTATTGATTCTTGGATTTGAATTTTGAAAAAAAAATGTTGGTTTGTGTGTGCCATGCAGTTGATATACTTGGAAAATGAGTGTTTTTTTTCTGGGTTATTTGGGTTTGGATTCATTTGATGGGGAAATGGGGATATGGGTTTGTGATTTTTTTTTGTGGGTATTGATTCTTGGATTTGATTTTTGCAAAAAATGGTAGAAATAAGTTGGTTTGTTTGTGTGTCATGTAATTGATATGTTGTGTTTATGATGGTGTTGGGTTGTTTGGATCTTGGAATTTTAGGTTATGAAGATCATATGCTTGATTGTTTGTTGGATTATGTTGATTGTCTTATCTAAAAGCTTAAACTATTAGGGGTGGTTTGGTATGTGGAATGGTGGTTGTGATTACGGTGAACTGACTTTGCTAGTTCACCATATTCACAACAGATTTTCAATTTGCTATATAAGTGATGTTGTGATTATGGTGGACTGACTTTGCCATGTAAAGCCACCACTCATGTATTCATTCTCATGGGAAATGAGAAAATCCACCTGGTTGGGGAGAAAAAGCAAAATCATTTGCTGAGAGTTCTCATTAATTTAGACGAATCCCCACACCCGTATCTGTACCTAGATTCATAAATTATGAAGGATGCGACCTCTAGATTCATACCCTCCCTCTTCTTTTTTTAATTCTTTACTTTGAGACTTTATACTCAATAGATAATCTTTTGACATCCAGTAAAAATACATCTTAGAGCAAACCAACTCGCAAGCAGTTCCAGCGTAGGTTACAGTTAATCAATTAACCATGCCTCGCTCTTGAACTAAGTGATATGGTGCCTATGCAGATCCCTTTCTTCCATTTTGTATTGTGTTCTGAGCTATGCCTGTATTGATTTAGAGAGATTTTAGATCTTTTGAGACAATCCCACCATGTTATTTAGAGTGTTATTTTCTCCTTTTAGCACACTTATTAAATAAATTGAGTCAGATTGTAGTAAAGAAAAAATATCTTAAGGTTGATCTTGTTTTGCTCATCATTGGGACTTAAACTTTCAGCTCTCCGCTTATTTTAAAATTTGGACAACGGAAAAACTAGATATTTCATTCTTTGCCCGTGCTATAGGTCATGTTTACTGCTTATGTGTTAAATGCATTGTGATTTTTTCGTGCAGATGATCCCAAGAAAACGCAGCACTTGCTTTCTCTTGGTGGGGCCAAGGAGAGGCTTCACTTGTTCAAAGCAAACCTGTTAGAAGAAGGTTCATTTGATGCTGTGGTTGATGGATGTGAAGGTGTATTCCATACAGCGTCTCCTTTTTACTACTCCGTTACAGACCCACAGGTCCTTTCTGTTCTCGTAAATCTGATTTTGAACTGCTTACGTTCATTCTAGGTAGTGCTGAAAGAAGTCCAAAGTATAATGGCGGTTTCTATGTATTGATAAAAGTATTGCGGTCAGCATCTTTATTAGCTTAATATCAAGTAACCTTAGTTATGACAAACTCAATTTCATTTGCTATTCATCAAAGACAGGACAGTCTTCTGTTTCGGATAACACAAGTGACAAATGAACCTTCTGGTACATTAAAGGAGCTAGATGCTATGCTTGATGAACCATAGAATCTGTCCTGTTTCTTTGAATCAGATACTATATAACTTGCATTTCATTTACTCTACTCCTTGACATTTTTTCCATTTGCCCGGTCACACTTGTATTTCTTTCTTTCTCTTTTTCCGATTGAAGTTTCACTATATATTCTTCTTCTTCTTTCAAGTTCCTTCTGTATGCTTGTCTGTTTAGTAAATAAAACTAAGATTGTGTAAAAAAAAAAAAGACTATGATAGAAAGCTGTAACAGTTTTGTTTCAAGAAATCCTTTCATCATTGTTTCTTCTCCCCTCTTGTAAATTAAGTTAGTTGTTACATCCTACTAGAGTGAAATTCTCAAATTAATATATTGTACTTGATAGAAATAGTGTGAGAAAATTTTGAATTTTATCTGTAAGATAAATTCTCCTTGACAGTCCTCTCTCTGCTTTGGATCAACTCATGTCTAGTGGTTATAAAACTATACAGTTATGGTTGGTTGAGGAAAGTTATCAGTGAGTAGGGGGTCTCCTCCTTAATGGAAAAGTTGCGAGCTTGAACACCATGAGAGGATAATTAAATTATAGCATTATAGCATACAGCTATTGGAATAACTATTTTCTCCTTTCAATGTACTTGATGTGTAATTATGAAGCTTAAGAATTTTGTAATCTTATCATGGATCTTGTTTATGGACTTTTACTAGTTGATATAGTTCACAATTGGTAGTCACACATAAGATTAATCACATTCTCTAGAAAATGAAATGTGTATAATGTTAATGGTAGCCATTTTACGAAACCGACATCCGACTTGCTTTCAATGGTACTCAAAGTAAGTTAGCTTGTTTGTCCTTCTAGAGTTGGTTCCCATTTCAAATCAACTCTACGTCTTCCCATGTTTCAGGCCGAATTACTTGATCCTGCTGTTAAGGGAACACTCAATCTTCTCGGTTCATGTGCCAAAGCACCATCAGTAAAACGAGTTGTTTTAACCTCTTCCATAGCTGCAGTTGCTTATAGTGGTCAGCCTCGGACACCTGAGGTTGTGGTTGATGAGAGCTGGTGGACCAGTCCAGACTACTGCAAAGAAAAACAGGTGTGCATATATTTTTCTCTTTTTTCTTTTTGAGCACATTCAAAGACAAATGAAGGTATTACCCATAGAAATAGCTAGTATTGAGCTATTCTTCTGGCTAGTCTTACCATTACTGTATGTGTTATAATATTTGTGGTCAACGTCTGTCTTGACAAATTAAAGTGTAATACTGTTGCATAAATGTGAGATCTGGGAAGGCTAGGGATCTACAAAAGTTCTAAAACAGGAGCCGGAGATGTTACCTAAAACATTTGTAACAAAATATACTCTGTATAAGTGCTATCAAGATTTGTGATGAATTAGATGCACTTTGCTTAAAGTTACTTTATCATGGTTTGATTTTGGTATGGATGTAAGAAGGACCAGACACATTTCTATTATTTTAAGGTCAACAAGAGCTCATTAACCGTGGTTCTTGACAACATGACTAGTTGATCCAATTTAAAGAATTTCCAAGTGCTTTTAGTCACTGCACTATTTCTTATTAATATCATAAGTTTCTATTTTTGCAGTTATGTCAACTTAAGATTTTGATGAGGCGAAATGGTCTGATGGACCCTTGTATTTGTATCACTTTGTATTCTGGATCCTTTTACTTAAACATTTGTCATCTGGACCCTTAAACTAAATAAAACACAATGTAACAAATCCCTCTGACCATTGACCAAGCTTATGTGGCATTAGAATGTCTGAGTTGGCAAATATGTGTAACTACACGCTTCTTTAAGCGAGTGAATAACATTTTTGGGTTAAAAAATATTAAAATTATAAAAGAAATATTTTTTTTAAAAATAATTAATTAAAAAAATCCTTCTTCTTCTTCACCCACTATCTGGTCCTTTTTCAACCATTTTCATCCCATACCCACCCCTTGTTTCTTCTTCTCCACAATCTATTAACATCAATTTATCAGATCTTGGGCACATCTTGAGTCCATTGATTAACCGCGGAGGGAGAAAGCAGCGCTGGTGGTGCACGCCGGAGACCACTGCTTCGCAATGGAGTGAGAGAGAGAGGCGGCACTGGTCAGTGGAGAGGAGAACGAGGTGGGGTGAGGGTGCGAGGTCATGGCGACGAAGAGGTTTCTCGGTCAGATCTAGTGGTGCGGTAGCTTAGGTTGTTGATTTTGTGGAGGTTGGAGGAGGAAAGGAAAATGATGATGGTGTGCGGCGGAGATGAAGATAGGTGAGGGAGAGAGTATATGCAATTTCGCCGGCAAAAATGGCCATGACGACGGCGATGGCTTCTCCGGTTGATTTTGGCCGTGAACAGTGAATGGGGAGAATGAGATGGCACTAACAATTTTTACATCTCTTTTAACTTTTATTAGAAATTTTATATGAAGAGTATATGTTACCTTTTATTAAATAATTTTGTTTAATTAAATTATACATATGAAGAGTATGAAGAGTACATGTTACCTTTTATTAAAACATTATATGGAGAATCAAATTTTGGTTACCTTTCATTTAAAATAATTTTGGTTAACAAATAAATTTTACAGACATTTATTAATATATGAAGAGTATATAATACCTTCTATAAAATAATTTTGGTTAATAATTTTAAAAAATAATTATGACATGGCACTAATATATATGACGTGGATATGACATGTCATTTATGTAAAGGAGAGTGAGCTACACACATGGTTGGAGGTGCTTAAAAGTCTCATTTTAATTGAATCTAAGGGTTCAGTTGACAAATGGTTAAGTAAAAGGGTCCAAAATACAAATGGATACAAGTACAGGGGTCCATCAGACCATTTAGCCTTTTGATAATTTCTTACTTTTAGGTGTTCATCCAAGCACTTTGGTGTAGAATTAGGAAGACACATTTTTTTTGGAGATGCGTGTTTTAAAGCTAGGCCGTTTCACTAACTTTTCAAGTATAATGAATCATCTGATCTTTGTCGCTTATATCATCTGTTTTATATGTGACATTGATCTATTATGATTGAAAGCTATGATATTATTTGCAATGTGTCCTGTAAGTGGCCTCGTTTGTTTGCATGTGTAAATAAAGCACTCACATCCCATTTTTTCTTTCCTAGATTTCAATTGTTAACATCTCTCTATTTTCTCCTGTTTCCTTTTAGCTCTGGTATGTCCTCTCAAAGACATTGGCTGAGGATGCTGCGTGGAAGTTTGTGAAGGAGAAAGGCATTGATATGGTTGTAGTAAACCCTGCTATGGTTATTGGTCCTTTGTTACAGCCTACACTTAATACCAGTTCTGCTGCAGTCTTGA
The DNA here is from genome assembly GCA_029582545.1 of Solanum lignicaule. Taxonomy (NCBI): domain Eukaryota; kingdom Viridiplantae; phylum Streptophyta; class Magnoliopsida; order Solanales; family Solanaceae; genus Solanum; species Solanum lignicaule. Next base: position 19,937 of record JAJOOF010006605.1, on the reverse strand, counting down.
GCTTGGTAAATGGTATGTTTTTAAACTTAAATTAGTTAGATCTTTACCTCAATCTGGTGTGGTCAAATGACTTGAAAATGTTTAAATATAACAAATGGAATACCAAGGCCATGTGGAGTGCCAAGAATGCAGAACATATATGCTGTGATATTTTTGTTTTATGGTCAACATAAGTAGAAGAATACGTAGGCCACCATAATCAGCTCTAAGGAGAAGCTCATTTGCAAGGTCAAGGCAAAAAATCTGTCTTTCTGATCAACCTAGTTAGATTTCTCCAAATAATTTTACTAATCTAGATGGATCATCCTCCTAATATGAATATGACGAAAACATCCACTCTCTTATGGCATATAAAAATGCGGTTAAATTTGAGAGTAATTCATCGAGTATACTGGGCCTGTTTGTCTTTTTGTTCTAGTTGAATGTTCTCCTGTTGCTTTGGCCTGAATGTGGAGGATACGTGGGCGAGGGGCTAGACAACAGGTGGGTGTATGGTAACTACAGTTTATGCAAAAGATGATGGTTGGGTGATATGCTTGTTGAGCTAGAGGTGAAGTCACTGTTAATGTTTTTTCCCTTTAAGCTAGAAGAGTTCTGAAGTAATTTACCTTTATAAGTTTAAATTTCAACCAAAGAATAAACTAAACAGAACAATTGAGGTGGAGGATATAAATGATGAAAATGTATTAATAGGTCAGTAACTCGTGCTTTTTCTTTTTCCCTTTTTTCTTACGATAAAATCTGTTTGACCATAAGGATGTCAACCATTCTTTTCATCATTTCAAATGTTCATTTTTCCATGCTATTTAGGTGCTGAGACATACCCAAATTCCTCTTTTGGGTGGGTTAACGTGAAAGATGTTGCAAATGCACATATTCTCGCATTTGAGAACCCTTCAGCTAATGGGAGATACTTAATGGTTGAGAGAGTTGCACACTATTCTGATATATTGAAGATATTGCGTGACCTTTATCCTACTATGCAACTTCCAGAAAAGTAAGTATTTTTGCTTGTGTTGGACCTTCTATATTGAGCTTTTATCACACAAATGTGCTATGTGGTTAGATGAATATGTTGATAGTGTTTTATGTTGAATGTGTAGATTCATTCTTGTTCACTTTGTGTGTGTGTGTGTGTGTGTGTGTGTGTGTATGTGAGAGAGAGAGAGAGAGAGAGAGAGGAGCGCACAAGAGACTGTGGAAAAGTCTAGTGTTATTCTTAAAATGAAGGGAAGGCAGTTTACTCTCAAATTTGATCTTAGTGTAATTTCAATCTCCTAATGTCACCTTAATATGATATTTTGCTTATCCACTCCGAGTCATTCATAGATTGAATGCTCTTTGATTTTATATATTTGTTATCATATTTATCGCCTCCAAACGAAATTCTTTGGCTCGCTACATTGTTGCTTAGGATTTTGTGAATATATATGATACTATTAGCTTGTCAATGAAATTGCTTGAACTGCATTCTTTCCAAAATAAACTCTGTAGGTGTGCTGATGACAACCCATTGATGCAAAATTATCAAGTATCAAGGGAAAAGGCAAAAAGTTTGGGTGTTGAATTTACTACTCTTGAAGAAAGCATCAAAGAAACTGTTGAAAGTTTGAAGGAAAAGAAGTTTTTTGGAGGTTCATCTGCTATGTAAAAGGCCTCTCAAAGCTTTTTTGGTTGTTGAACAATAGTACCCACCCCCTCCCCCTCGCCCCACCCCACACACTTTTTTTTCCTTCTTTTGGCTAATTTTAGAATCGAGAAGTTGAATGCTATATCCGTTAATAAATTTCGATCAGATGAGGTTGAAATTTGTTCTATATCTAGAGAATTTCATAGACTGGTTTGATAGAAGAAATTTGTGTTTTATTGAGTTGGTTTGTAGAAGAAGACCAAATGGATTTATTGATATTTGAAGGTTTGAGTTGAATCCAAAATTTTCAGGTTCAGATATCAAATTAATAGTTGATTTGAAACAATTTGGATTATTTTTCATTTAGCAAAACATGTTATTGAAATTTCTGTGTAAATTATGATGATCGTTTGGATTCATTTATTAGTTAACTTTTATCTTTGTTATACTATTTTCAGATTTTGGGATTTGCTATTGTCAAAGCAACAACATAACCAGATTATCTTGAGTATATGAAAAGTTTAAAAGATTAAACTAATCTACTTCTAACTCTCTTTAAAAAGAAATCATCCTGATGCTTACAGAAAATAACGAATTTTAACCATAGGACTAAAATACATGTCTTGCATTCATTTGCTTGGTGTAAATACCAGGTACAGTAAGTTTTTTCCGAATGACCACTTTGGTCAGTGAGTCGAGCCAACGAACCTTTCAACAGCTCTTCTGGAGAGTCATTTCATTAATTTATCTAAAAACAGAGCATATATCCTAAGAACTCCCCAACAAGACTTCTTGCCATTCCTAGTTATTATCTTATATACAAAACATCACAAAAGCAACACGAAAGATTGCCAATTAGAAAAAATCCAACTTTAACTTCTTTCTCCAGCTTCTGCTTCACTGTCCAGTTTTTCTTCTTCTCCAGATTTGTGTGACAAACACAGAAAGTATCTCAAGAATCATCAAGTTACGCGGGAACTATCTAACGTCTTTTCTTTCTTGCTTTGGTTGTCATTTACATTGGCTGGTGGAAAGTAGATGGATGCCATCATCTCCCAGGTTGCCAGAACTTGCAAAGACCTTTGAGTCCTACAAATCACCTTTCACATCACTCTAAAATTTGGACCAACTCTGAATCGATCAATCGAATGGGAAAACACCTTTCCTCTTTCGCTTTCTCTCCACTCCTGCTCCAGTGGCTTCCATTCCGGGTTCATTTCATGCCGAACATGTCTCAATATGGTAAGCATCTCATTAGAATCTGAATAGGTAGAAAGCTTCCATAATTGCATCTCACTTCCTTTAGCATGCCACAGAGAGTAATTGAATACAATATATCCACATAAAACCAAGTATATATGAAGAGAGAGGGATATGAACAGAAATTAACTTACAGTTGAAACTACTGCCAGAAGAGCAAGTGACATTTTTGGAATTTCATTTTGGGCTTCAGTTTAAATGCTTGACCTCAGGTTGAGAAAAGCCAGTCCAAAATCATTTGAATTTCACGATACGATGTATGCGCCATCCTACATGTTGAGGCAAGCACATCAGTGAAGCAGGAGAATGACTTCTTGAATACAGATGGAACATCATTTTAAAAAAACTCAAATCTTAGATTGCACATACATCATTGATTGTAAATTTGTCTGATAACTTCAAGGATGGCAACAGCCATTCTGATAAATAGATGGGCTTCTTTTGATATTTACTATCATCTGCAGAATAATGACAAAGCCAATTCTTTTTATCCATGATAAGAGCAAGAAATGGTCTTGGCCTAAATGATTTTTGAGCCATACCTGAAGGGCGCACAAGTATTCTGTGTGAAACAAAGGACTGCAACAACCAGAAAAGATTATTAAGGTTAATAAACCCCTTAAAGTCCAATGTTCAATTGAAGAAAAACAGTTATATAAATGTGGGATTCCTGTCAAATCTCCCACATTCTTTTATATATAGATGATTGGGTGTCGTTTGTAGAAAACCATATCTTTTTGTAGGTTTTCTACTTTTTGGGTGTATTTCTTGTATATGGGTGCCTCTTTATGCCCATGCAGTTAATAAGATTGCAACTTTAAAAAAAATGAACCTGGGATTCCTGTCAAAGGCTGCAACGACAAGGCATAGAGGGAGAGGTCACAAGCGTCTATACCTTAAAATCGATTTTCGACGGAATGAAAAAGCATCTATTTATGGAGCACTGATTTCAGAAGCTCATGAGTTTTGATGTTTAAGGTCAAAACATAAAAGGGAAAATACACCAATACAAAGACGTTCTTCTTCAAGAGAAATACACATGTTCTTCCATGTTTGTTTTTTTGTAAAAGCATTTCATAAACAAAAACTTTGCCAGCATAAAAAGTCTCAATGTCCGATTTCATCCAAAAAGCCACAATACATGAATTATCAAACCAAATTTGCTGCTCCCTGAATCAACATACGATGTATTATAATTTCTTTTGATATTCAACCAGAGAGGTGTTATGAAAATTTGCCACTACTCCTATATGGCTATAGTGCCTCTCAGTTATCTATTTCACATCTATACATCACAGTCCACACTTTATTCATACCAGGAGAAAGGGAAGTTACTGACAATCTCATTCATAAATCATGTCCGACTTTCCAAACATTCAAGGTCAATAGTGGAACATTTCCATCTCATTCGTAATAAACCATCACTTGCAAGAACCACCAATTTCGGCAGAAACTCCACCTTTCTTTGATTGTTTCAGTTTTAGTTTCTAGATTTTGTTCCTTTAGCACAACATTTTCAATATAATAGTCTTTCCACCCTATACTATATTTGCAAGATATTAACATGACACACATTAAGTGTTGTGAAGAGCCTCACATTGTTAAAGGATGAGCGGTCTCTTTAATATGGCTTGGGCAATCCTCACCTTGAGGTTGAGTTAGGCACAAAATCCATTTCTTTATATGGTATCATAACAGGACCTATTCCAATTGTCATTTCCGATATTGGGCCACATATTAAATTGTTCACACACCAAATGTCCAGCACTGGGCATGAGTGGTGTATGAAGAGTCCCACATCGCCCCTTTAAAGGATGGATGGTCTCTTTAGTATGGCTTGGGCAATCCTCACCTCTTGAGCTAGCTTTTGGGGTTGAGTTAGGCCCAAGATACATTTCTTTTCAAGTGTTATCAAGGGGAAAAGTGGAACAAAATTGGCCCTGACGTCTATTGGGTCTGCTAAATCAGTCCTTACTATCCATTTCGGTTGAACCCATTCCATCCCAAAATTAAAAAACTTGGCCCTTTTTGAGTTCTCTTTTGTTTCTATTAGCATGCAAAATTTGTTTTTTTTTTTTAAAAAAAAAAACTAAAAAGGTTCCTAGCAAATATTGAATCTAATATATATCGTCTATATGAATTTTTTACTTCCATTATGTTCTGTATTTTGCTAAATTGATTTTAGGTCCACATTCCCTTCCAACACTTCAATCATGATGGACTGATGATTCGTCCTCCACTTTTCTCAGTTCATCTCCATTAACAAATCACTATAACTTAAAAGAAATAGTTCAGTGTAATGCTAACTTGCAAAAAGATGCCCAACAAACAATTTTTTAGCTATGAAAAGATATCTGTAAACCATCCCTAGAATTCCCTTCTCTGATATGGAGAAAGCAGATGCAAGAGAATCCTCTACTATAGAGTGAAGTGGCTGTACTAAAATTTAGTTACAATATTTGAACTCATGCATTCTTCGATTAGTTTTATGAAACACAATGGATACTTATTCTCTTTACCTACAAAAGAACAACACCAAAAAAAAAAAGAATATGCTGGCTATACTCAAGATTTTCATATATATATATATATATATCATGGTTACCTGCCATACTGAAGGCATATACTCCCGATACAGTTGAGCATTAGTACTACTCCTAATGGTCCTTGAGTCCAAGTTACTCTCAACAGACAACTGCCCTGTACTCCTGTTTGAATGGTTCCAAATTAGAAAATGATGAATGTGAAAAGAGCACTAGTTGTACGATTAAGCAGCTTAAAATCATCAAGAAATGATCTTTGGAACAACTGAACAGTTCAAGGGTGTACAAGCTCGTAACCACTATTGGTGATCAAAACAGATAAAGTCCCTGTACATGTTACATTACTTGTTAAGTTGAAAAATCAGTCAATCAGAACACAAACTGTCCAAAGCAATGAGCGCAGAATATGGAATTAAACCAGGGCACATTTACAGACAGACAGAACATATTGAGCTTTAATTTTTCCACCACATTCTCTACACAGGATACCTATCATATTTATCTGGTCATTTGTAACCAGATTTTAGTAATGTGCAATACAAGATTTATTTTGGACAAGGGAAATGAACTGAATCCAACCTAATAACTTCACGAGATGTAAATTTATCCTGTAAACTTGCTGCTTTTGTAGTTAGAACAAGCATCGGATGCACCACAAGAATCTTCTGGATCTCTTGAACGGCAATGTCTGACACACTTTGCAAAGAGAGACTTCTCCTGGTAATAAGACAAATACATAATGCTAAAATACTCAATTTGAGAATAAGAAGCAAAAAAGAATAGTGCAACCTATATAGAAAGCAAAGGAACATACTGAATCCTTTTCTCTCCTAAGAACCAAACCAAGTGTTAACATAAGGAGTGCTAGGTGAAAAACATGAACAGATGAAAGCAAACAGAAGGAAGCTCGTAATTTTTATATAGTACTTGATTTGACGACATGTGAGGTTACCAAAACCACAACCTGCACCATCCCAACCTCCAGGAGAAAGAAGAAAAACAAATGACAACTGCACAACTGGGGTTAATTCAAAATGGTGGGGCTAAACAACAAAAAGAAAGAAAAAGACAATTGAACTGCAACCTTCATTATAGGAATAGCGTTACATCTCTAAAAGACTACATTAATGTGCTCATGCCTGCAGAAAAAATGCTCTTAAGAAGCACCACTCTCAAACAGAATAAGTCTATATTTCAAAACTTTAAGCACTCTCCAAGAGCTGAGGCAGGCTTCCAAGAACTATTTATCTTACATGTGAATTTAGTATAACACGTGCAGCATTTAAGCATGACCAAGAATAGGTTCATCTGTTAAGATGAATCCAAGAGTGCTTTCTCACCTCATCCAAGGAAAAAAAAAGATCCATACAAAGTAGAATGCAAATATCTTAAGCAAGACAATTGCATTTCTGATCACCTACTTACAATGTTTGACCGGCAATGGTCATTTTCCAGCTAATAAATAGGTAACAGAAACTGCAGGCTTTCCTAACACCACAAAAATGCTACAAACTAAGGTGCTTGCAGGAAGTATTTGGAGACGAACTAACTTTCAGGGTTCTCCATAACTTCTCTGTTTGCTGTTCATTTTGAACTGCATCTTTAACTTATTTTCTCTCTTTAAATGTAAGATATTATTGTGGACTCTAACCTGTTGTTGCTCCCTGGCGGTATAGATGGTGAAGCACGATCCATCCAATAAAAAGCTCCAATACTGGTCATACAAGAGAAGCAACATATCTTAACTTAGTTACACCATTAAGGAATATCAAAAGAAAAAGGAAAAAAACAAAGGAAACAAAGGGAAGAGGAACATAGATGGAACATCTGAACACAGATTTGATGACCTAACAGATAATCACTAAATGGGTAGTAAATTATGAAGTACAATCCTAATGCCTGAACAATGCTCTGGTGAATAACAGAGAACAACCAAATGGATAATTCAGTTTCAGTAGTCCTTGCAACCTACATGACAAATCTAGTCAATAAGAAAATCTAGTCCGAGTGGAAACAGGAATCGATTATAGTCCCCACCCCACAGAGCATGCCAAAGAATCGGACAAGGAACTAATGATAAAAATGGAAGATAACACATAAACTTTTCCCCATAACAAGGCACATTTTGATAAATTAGCTGTGTCCTTGGACATTTCCCTGATAAAGAAGAAGGTCACTTTAGAAGACTATCATACTGTAGTACCATAGGATTGGCTGTTTTAACATGGCCACATGAATAAATCGGCAAACTGCCTAACAACAAAAATAAGTCAAGAATAATGCACTATCACGAATTGTTTGATTTATCTATCCATATACTTATCCTAAGAATACTTCTATTCTGTAGGTTGATCTGAAAATGTTACATGCATAAACAAGGATAAACTTTACCTTTTTAAGCCCAATAATGGATGTTATCATTTTATTTTATTTTGATAATGGATGTTATCATTGTTTAGATACCTTCACTACTCTGCCATAACTGTTTATGTATTCTTCATTTTATTATGGGAAACTAGAAACAGTTTCACCCATTCTTGAACATGTTCACACAAAGTTTTGACGTCAATGGTATGCACTTGCTAGAGCGGTCAATGTAAGACCCCCACAGCAAATGATACTACTGTTAAAACTTCAAGTGTTTCTTTATTATTTGTATGAAACTAAACCACCAAATTCAACATCAAGAAGAGCATTAGAAGGAACCTGTCAATCATAAGCAAATAAACACCACTGCCATGTGCCTCTTTTTCCTTTTGAAGTTGGAAATGCAACGTCTGCAACAAAACGAGATTGAAAGAATAGGCGACATACTTGTATATAAATTGAATTATTTATATACATTGTAGAAATACACAAAATGATAAATAAAAATAAATTAACAACATATATTCACAGCGAGAAGTGTTGGATTATGTCAAATTACGCGACCAGCTTGTCTAAAAGTTTAAAATGTTGAAAGGATACACTTCTATTTACCTAATCATATCTTTAACACCCCCTTATTCTTTAGGGTGAGTCATGCACATCCACATCATTTTAGAAATGATAGCAGTGAGACTTGAACTCAAGATTAATGTTGACCTATGTCTAACTCTGATAACATATTTAAAAAAAAAAAGGGGACATTGAGCCTTATGCAGCTCTGAAAATTAGAGCATGAGGCAGATTGTCAAAACCACATAACCAGACTACATCTCATATTCTTAACCATGGAGCTCAACATTGCCAAGCCTCCTTAATATGCAATTGTTGACATTCCACCCCCCCCCACCTGGCCCACCCCCTATCTTCAGGATATTTCATATATATATACACATCTAAGATAATGACATTTATCATCCTCAAACAAAAATAGCTCACAAATCTACGATAAATGGAAAGGGGGTACAAGTTTCTATGATTTACACCACTATATTTTGACAAGACAATGTCAACGCAGAACCATCTCAACCTCTATCAAACATTCAGTCACTTTATTTACATAACTACCTTCAAAGAGATTGCAGAAATGGTCTAGAGTGTTGGTTCTAACAATAATAATATTATAAAACAAGATCTAACAAAGCATTAACATGGTTGAAGGAACAAAAGCTATACGTATATTGACATGAAAGATGACTTATTAAAAGAAAGAAAAGATAGGTAGGAAAGCACAGAAGCAAAAAATAGATAAAATGAGGAAGTCAAAACCTAAGTACTCATTCTAACTCACCTTAAGAGTAGCAAGAAATTCAAAACTATCATAACAGCGGATGTACAAGAACCTTCTCATGCTGACAGCGAACAATTCTTTGTCATATTCGGTGTGTGCATCCTTTGATCCACTAGGAGAATCATCCACCTTATTTAGCTTGTGGCCTATGCCATTGCCTGATTAGACAAAATAAACCAAATACTACTTGCATCAAATGTATGAGGCCATAAACATATTTAATTACCAGTTTCTCTACTGTTATGAACATGTGTGTGTGTGTATTCTTCATTTGTGTAAGGGCCACTTATGGCGAAATGGGGCAAAGTTATTCCTTTAGATGGTAAGCCCCTATTCTGCTTCATTTGCACCTATCCTCGCTAAGCATCAAGCTTGTCAGTTGAATTACACTTTATAATTTGCACTACAGGCAATCAGAATTATTTTTTTTGAACAGGTAACATTTTTTTGTATTAATAACAAACTACACAAAGGGTGTGTAGTCCCCCATATTTACATCCAGATGAGCAAAAAATAAGCTCCTAGTCCTTAATCTTCTCGTAAGGAGTCGAGTACATCATAAGTTGATTCGAACTCCTCCATTAAGCTATGTTTACACCAAAAAAAGAAAAGCCCTAAACATTTCAACTTTAGTTTCTGTATACTAATGGCTTTGTCTTCAAAACAAACTTTCTTTCTTTCTCCCCACACAGTCCACCAAATACGAGCTGGGACAATTTTCCATCTCTCTTTCTGATTGGAGGGATTGGTTCACTATTCCAACATTTCAATACGTCTGATACTCTTCCGGGCATAGTCCAGCTAATGCCCCTCAAGTTAATGAAAATCTTCCACAACTGGTCAGTCCAGCTGCAGTGAAGAAAGAGATGAGAGATTGTCTCTGCTTCCTTACCACAGAGAAAACACCTTGAGCAAAGATTGAAACCTCTCCTCGTGAGTGTATCTTGTGTGAGGACAACTTCTCTGGCTAGCAACCAAGAGAAGCATGCAACTTTGTGAGGGATCTTAACCCTCCAGATCATCTTCCAAGGCCAGGTCCCACTCTGATTGTTTGAGGTTGTGAGTACTCTGTATGCTGCTTTCACTGTAAATTTGTTCTCCTTATTTCTTAACCATATCAAGCAATCTGTCCAGTTGATGTACCTTTGAACTGTTCTATAGTTCCGAAGAAGCTTGCTAGCCTGTCAATTTCCCAATCATTTAAAGCTCTTCTGAGACTCAAATTCCACCCCTGTTCACCCCAAACCATTTCAATTGTTGAGTTTTGTTGTTGATTGAGGGAGTATATGTCTGGATAGAGTTACTTTAGGGGACCTTGTTCAATCCATTTATCATTCCATAGATCAACTATCCTTCCATTACCAATGCTGAACATGGTTTTTGCTAGCAATTTGGGCCACAAGTTCCTTATGGATTTCCAGAGACTAACTCCATAAAGACTATTGCTTACTTTGGTAGTCCATCTTCCATCCAAACCCTGATTACCTTCTTCCATAATGGCTGGTCGTCTGAGTTGAAGTTCCATATCCACTTCATCATTAAACTCTGATTCTGGATCTTTAGATTCTTAATTCCAGCACCTCCTTCCTTCTTGCTGGTTTGACAAGACTGCCAATTGAGAAGATGTATTTTATTCTTCTCACTGTTCCCTTCCCAAAAAAAGTTCCTTCTCAAGGAGTCCAACCTTTTCATAACACTGGCAGGGACAGGAAACAGAGACATCATGTAGGTAGGCATTGCATCCAATACAGAGTTTATCAAGGTCAGTCTTCCTCCCATGGATAAGTATTGGGTTTTCCAATTTGCCAACTTTTTTTCACATTTCTCCAACACCTGAGTTCATATATTTATAGACTTGCTTTTTCCTCCCAAAGGTAATCCAAGATATGTTGTTGGAATATCCCCAATTCTACCTCCTAGAATGTTGGACAGTCTCTGAAGATCGTCCACTTCTTTAACTGGGTAAATAAAACTTTTATTCCAGTTGATGTGCAGCCCGGAGATGGCCTCTGCTTGATTCAAATCTGCTTCACAAAAAATCAAGGTATCATCTGCATATTGTAGATGCGTGATTGTCATGTTACTTTCTTCCCTGGAGCTTACTTTGAATCCTCTGATCCAGTTGTTTGTTTGAGTTTTCTGTAGCATGTCATTTAAACCCTCCATGGCAATGATGAACAAGAATGGGGATAGAGGATCCCCCTACCTCAGACCTCTCTGTGAAGGGAAGAAGCCAGCTGGAGAGCCATTGACAAGTACCGAGAACTTAGCAGTACTTATGCAAAAGTGGATCCATTTGATCCAAGTTTCTCCAAATCCCATCTTCCTAAGCATTCCCAATAAGAAGTTCCAGTTCAAGTGATCAAACGCCTTCTCAATGTCTAACTTGCACAATATACCCGGGGCTTTACTTCTGATCCCAGCATCAGTACATTCATTGACAATTAAAATGGCATCCAGAATCTGTCGACCTTTGATGAAAGGCATTTGCTGTGCATCCACCAATTTGTGCACTACTTTCTTCAGTCTTTCAGTCAAAAGCTTGGATATGATTTTGTAAATGCTACCTATCAAGCTGATAGGCCAAAAGTCTCTCAGATCTTTGGCCCCAATCTTCTTAGATATCAATGCAATGAAAGTGGCATTGAAGCTCTTTTCAAAAATTCCTTGATGATAGACGTATAGCTTTTTTTTCCACTACAGGCTATCAGAATTTGGAATTTTTTCTTTTGATAACCAAGAAATCCCCGAGGGCTAGTGGAAATTAAGTGGACATCATAATTTGGAACCTTTATAATTTTAACCCTTGGACAACAGTATTTTCTACTTTTTAGTTTCTCATTTGAAAATCTCAAAAAGACATTGGTTAGTAGTGAAACACCAACCTCTACAATCAAGGGAGCATAGCTCTCAACTCTTACCAAATTTTAAGTATACCTATGTGCTTCATTTATGCTTTTTTCCTGTTGAAAAGTCAATGAAATGTCACTAATGTGCACCAAGATGATGTCAAACTATATGGATAAAAGTGTTCAGTGTTTAACTCTAAGAATCTATCAACTATCTACAGATAAAAGGATCTTGAAAACAGAGGTGTCGATCTTCCACATGGGTCTGTCAACTCCTTCAAACGTCCTCCTGTTTCATTCTCTACACATCATCCAGTAGAGATGCATAATGATGCCATATTCCAAACCTCCTTCCTTTCCTTTCCTTCCGTATTCTGCTCAACCTCCATGTTCTGAGAGCATCAACAACTCTTGAGGGAGGCCCATTATATATTAAATATGGAATACACCATACTAAATAGATCCATGACATAGAAAAAAATAAGAACCTAATGTTTAGAGTCCTTCCTTTCTTGCGCTTACAATACTAACACATTATTATACAACTCTATTCCTAATCCTTTGTTACATCTATCTTATCATGATTTCGAATCTTCTGTGCAGTCACTGAAATTTAAACTTTTTTTCCAATAAATATTAACCTATAGAGCTTAGAGTTAAATAGCTAACCTTACACCTCTGACATTGGAAACTCTTATCTATCTAAGTTACTCGAATTGAAATCTGTGAGCATTCAGAAGATTCTCCAAAAGCAAACAGAATACAGGCAGCTCAGTTCCTTAAACTATTCTGCATTTTCCATTGGGTATGCTTCTTGAATTGCAGTATAATGAATTGCATCATTTTTCTGAAGGATAATAATGAGTTTCGATCATTCCAACACCAAAATCAAACATATCCATTTACTTCATCCAGCTTGTCAATATTGTAGGTTTGTAACATCAAGAACGACATTTTCAAATAGTTACACCCAATACTCAGTTACAACAAATCAATTAACAGCACCTATGAGTTCAGTTCTATCGTGTTAGAGAGCTTAGACAGTTCTTTCCTCCACTTATCAGAACACCCTTGTATAAAAATGCAATATTACGATAGACTACAAAAAATCACAAAGCATATCAACAATATTGCAAAACCAAAAAAACATAGTGTGTAATTGCTATTAAGAACTCAGGTTAACTAAGCCAAAACTGAGAAAATTAAGTCAAGTCTCAATTTAAAAACAGAATGGTTACTGAGCCTTTCTCGAAAATGCTTTTCTTGAGCCATGTATCTATCGATAACCGCCTCTCCACCTCTCACAAGGTAGGGCTGTAGGGGTAAGATTTGTTACACCCCACTTGTGGAATCACATTGGGTATGTTGTTGTTGTTGTTGAATGGTTACTGACTTTTATTAACACCCAATTGGCTCATCAATTCAAAACAAGTATTGGGTTGATCGACTCAACACACGAGCATGTCATATTATAAGTGCTATTTCAAAATTGATACTAAAATCACATGTTATTGCAATGTTACTGTTAGAATAGTAATAGGTTTATACAATCCTATTAGAATAGGAATAGGAATAGAAATAGAAATAAAAATACTAAATAGTACTTGGTATAAGATTGTATTCTAGAGTCTATAAAATAGGGTCTCAATGTAATAATGTACACAACAACAATTTCAATAATATTCTTTTCCTATATTTCTCACATGGTATCAGAGCCTCTACGATCTTGGTAGAGAATCAAAGAGCTTCTGTTGCCGGCGGGTGGCTATTACCCATATATGCTACCCGTCTGGCCAACAATTATGTTATGGGTCACCGTGTATCTTTCCGGTGACTACTTTTTTTATCATATTTAATTTGTGTAGCATCGTGCCATCATTCCGGTGACTACTTTCTTCTATCTAACTTGTAGCACCGTGCCATCTTTTCGGTGACTACTTTTTCATATTTAATTTGTGTAGCACTGTGCCATCGTTCCAGTGACTACTTTTTCATATATAATTTGTGTAGCACAGTGCCATCCTTCCGGTGACTACCTTTTTTTGCATATCTGATTTGTGTAGCACCGTGCATCTCTCCAGACTACTTTTCATATTTAATTTGTGTAGTACCGTGGATTTTTCCGAACTATTTTCTCATATCTGAGTTGCATAGCATCATGTGTCTTTTCAGTGACTCCTCAGATTTGATTTGCATAGTTCCATTCGTCTTTCCAGTGACTCCTCAAATCTGATTTGCGTAGGGTTGTGTCATCATTCCAACCCTACCCGTAGAATTTTTCTTTTTCAATAGGGTTGTGCCATCATTCCGACCCTACCCATATTATTCTCTTTTTCAATGGGGTCGTTCCATCAATTCGAACTATCCTATATAATTTCTATTTTCTAGTTAGGTCATGACATCATTCCGACCCTACCCATATAATTTTATTTCTTAGATTGTGAAGAAGTCTATATGGAGCAACCACTTAATTTTGTTGCTCAGGGGAAGTTTAGTAGCCTTGTATGTTGATTACGTAAGTCACTCTATGGTCTGAAACAACCTTTGCAAGCTTGGTTTGGGAAGTTCCAACACTGTAATTTAATCACTTTGTGTTTTATCGGCATTATGCATCAAATTCAGTATTTCATGAGAAGACCAAGCATATTGAGATTGATTGTGAATTTTGTGAAGTCGAGTGATCAACTTGCAAATATCTCACCAAGCCCCTCATCGGTCCTCGTGTTAATTACATTTGTAACAAGCTAGGTACATGAAATCATGAATTGTATGCACTAGCTTGAGGGGGAGTGTTAGATTAGTAATAGGTTTATACAATCCTATTAGAATAGGAATAGGTTTATACAATCCTATTAGAATAAGAATAGGAATAGGAATAGAAATAGAAATAAGAATACTAAATAGTATCCTACTTGGTAAAGGATTATATTCTAGAGTCTATAAATAGGGTCTCAATGTAATAATGTACCCAACAACAATTTCAATAATATTCTTTTCCTATATTTCTCACAATTACTATGGCTATTACTATTATAGCAGTTTATGTAATTAGAAAACTAGACAAATAAGCAGTACAAGGGACTGCACAAAAGTTCTTTCAATAATGGATGTTATTCACAAAAAAAAAAACCATTCTCAGAAATGGATAATGAGAGATGTACAGAATCTTCAACGGTGATGAATCTTTTAATTTGATTCAACTGAATTGCTGATTAGCAGTCTCTGGCTGTCAACAAAAACTTTTGAAGTGGTGGAGGATTCATTGTTACAAGAGTTAACTTTTGTCTACTTTGTATGCATAGATGATTGGCAACATTTTTGGGAGGCTTAATGTGTGTTTTTAATACATTATGTAATACAACAACCAATTTGGTGTAATATCAATAAATACTTTGATTAATTGAAAAATGAAAACAAAAAGGAAGTCTTTTTTGTTAGTAACAAAAGAGAAAGTTTTGAAACCATATTACCATATCAACAATATGGTTCCAGGAAAACACAAATTAGTCATAAATTTCCAGCAATTGACTAAACTATAAAATTAGAGCCTCCATATTCTATACAACATGAAATTCCAAAATACAAAATAAACAAGCTCAAGAATAAATATCTACCATTTGCTCGAATGATCCGCTGCTTCAGTAATCGTGAAAGGCTTAACACATCAAAACGACAATCCAGGTCAACAAACATAACTAATCTCTCCAAGCCTCCATAGTTTACACCCTTCCACTCCTTAGGCAAAATACAATTAATAGCAGCCTAGCATGAACCAAAAAGAATCACATTAAGCTTATTATTTGAGAGACATAATATATGTAATACCATCTAGTTGGGGTTAATGCTTTTGTAATTTTCTTAAAAAATCTACAGTGACAATTTTTATATTTGCCAGGACTCTTTTTAATCAAGTTAGGGACTTGTATGTCCATCGAGAGTATGAATAAGTGTGGAGTTCTGAGACCTCCTTATTTGCAAGATAAAATATTTCCCCTTGTTCATGAAGTATTATTTCATTATTTGCAAATACTCAGTTTGGTCTTTGTCATTTTCGGGGACTTCAACTGAAAATTGAATAGTGGTATGAATGTGTATTCCAAGTGAAGTTTTTCAAATCTTCAATTCCCATTCCTAAATCTTTTCCACAACTAGGACTTCCATAAACTTTTATCAAATTCAATTTCAAATAATCTTCTTGCAGATTTAACTGAAAATTGTCCAAGTTCCCAATTAGTATTGGTATGAAATAGACCCATATTATAATTTTTTCATAACCGTGGTGTCCGAGTCAGCCTTCACGCACCTCAACTAATTCGACCCTACGACCTCATGGTACTCAGCCCACTTTATTGTCCACTAGGTCACACCCATCGGTGCTGACATAGACCCATATGGAGCAAAATGGTCGCATAGGATCCATACTTCTAAAACATCCGACCCTAACTAGTCAGGTAATTGATTAATATTGGTAACACTACAAAATGTGAGAGTCCACAAAGCAAAAGAAAATGGTCAAAAATGCACCTAAAGTATCCCAATTTTTTGAGTTTCATACCTAAACTATCAGGTGTGTGCATTTCCTACCTAAACTATAACCAATTATTTATCAAAATACATCTCAACTATCAATTGTTTATTTTTCTTACCTGAACAATGGGATATTTCAGTTTATGAAACTCACATACCTACTAGTTGAATTGTGTTTTAATAAATAGTTAGGGATAGTTCAGATAGAAAACTCACACAATTGATCGTTCATTCAGATATGAAACTCAAAAAACCTGAATACATTAAGAGTGTCTATATATGCCCATTAAATCACTGATTCAAAATTATGAATTGGCATCTATAAAATGTAGCTGAACAGAAATGAAAAAGAAAACTTAATAAATAGAGTTTTTTTTTTCATGTGACTTGCCTGCATAAGAATGCGAGTTTTTGAAGAAGGAGAAGGACCGACGATTTCGACAACATTGCCGGGACGGAGAGGAATGCGATGCAGAGGTGGAGGTAATGGTAGAAATGGCCGCTCTGAGAAAACCCTAGTGAGAAATTGCTTCGCCGTTTCGTCTGCTTCAATCCATTCTCTCGCCGACGACGCCATTTCTACTCTTCCTCAGTTGCTTGGAGCTGAAAATGGAAAAAGGGAGACAGTGAACCAGCTCTACAATACTAAAAAAAGAATATATTTTTTTAATTTTTTTTTTACATATTATGAAATTTTCATTTTATTTTTTAACTTACAAATGGTTATAAAAGATCATTTTTTATTATTTCACTTTTTTTAAAAATTTAAAAGGTGTATAAAAGCTAGGATAAAAAAATGCTCCCTTGATTTCATATTATTATTTCTCCACATTACATAAATGCACCGGTGAGGAGATGCAAGAGGTTGGTTATACAAGGTAGGATATAGTAGAGGCAAAGGTAGATTGAAAAAGTGTTGAAGAGAGGTGATAAGATAGGATATGACTTATTTTCGTGTTATCGAGGGTATGATCTTAAATAGGAGAGTGTGGATGACACATATTAGGGTAGAAGGTTAGTACCTGAATTTGCTGCATTTGAAATTTTGAATCGAGGGTCTTTCGAAAATAGTCTCTCTACCTCCACGGGTTAGTAATAAGATTTGTATATATATTACCCTATCTAGACTCCACTTGTGAAATTTCACTTATTATGTTGTTATTGTTATCGTATGTATCTGCATCACTAGAAGTATTTGTTTCAAATTATTATCAAAATTGAAACAAAACAAGTCTAATTTTTTTTGTTTTGCCCTTAAAGTTAATTCGAAAATATAAATATTCTGAAGTCTAAAAAAAAGTTAATCCATTTATTGATCTTAGTATTGATAGATAGGGTACATAAATAAAGTATATTAAAAAGAGTTAAAAGGGGAAATTAGTAAAAATGTCTTTCTTATTTATGATTTCTTAGAAGGTGTGTGTAAAAGAAAAAGTGGATAAGTAATACAAAACAAATGAGGTAATTTATTTGACTCGTAAGGTCTAGATGCATAATGCTATCACATAAATTGAGATAGAAAAAAATAATACTTATGAATCATTTTCAAATGGGAGAATATCTAATTACACCTTTGGTTCAAAAATATTTGCCATAATTCGTTTTTCGAAAGTTCATTAACTAATTTCTAGAACTAAATTAAATAGTATTTTAAAATTAAAAGTTAAATACTCACAATTATACAAAAATATGCTAGGAGTTATAAAAAAAATTCACATCAATATAGTAAAAAAGATACACAATAAATATTAACCCAACAAATATTTTGAGACTGAAAAATCTCTTTTTATTTAGATTCACACATGAAACTTACGCATAAAAATTAATTACAATGCTTTCACTAGGAACGAGTGTAACCTTTCGACTACGAATTCATAACTTCCAACACAGACTATATTAGACTTGAACCTATACAACAACTTCACTAGTAAAAATCTTAAAAGTTGCGACCTATTAAACTTAAATCCCGAATCTGCGTCTAGGTTTCACTTGTGACATATTCTAGCAGTTGGCATTGTGACACAAATAGGTGCATACTTTTTCTTTGCCTCAAGTGCCCTGCCTTTGGTTCCTCAGCCATAACAACACTTGCAAATGAACTTGTTGCAACTATTGCCACTAAGGCAAAAGCCAATTCCCTCCTTGATCCATTGCTCTTTTTTTCCTCTTTTTTTGTCACAATTTTTTCATCCTTATTAAAGGCATTAACTTTTAGCACTCTTCTTCTATTTGAATGCGCGGAGAGGGGGGAAACCCCTTCGTTCCTGGTTCTCCTGTAGTTGGATCCTCCGATATGGACTAGAAATGAAGATGACATAAGTAAAGAAGCCATTAGTGTATAGTTTTTGTTACCTTTTTTTTTGTAGTTAGCACAATAATGTTGTAATGGTTGATAATTATATTTTTGTGTTATATAAAGTTGCATATGAATTGTGCTAGAAGGATCCATTTGATCAATCAAAAATCTTATCTATAAATTTTGTGGTGTCAAGTAATTAAACTTGTGAATATGATTGGCTTCTAATTCTTCTTTTGTATGAATTGTGCTAGAAGAATCCATTTGAATAAAAAAAACAAATCTTTTATAGTAATTTTAAATTGTTTGTATGTTCTAGTTATGGTGTAAGATTATAATATATATAAAAGCCCTAGGTTTCGGCTCACATTTATGTCCTTTAATTTTGGATGTGCACAATTAAATACATAAACTTGTATAAAGTTGAACAAACAGATACGCACGTCCTACAAGGCATAATATAGGTAGGATTTCATGTAGGATGTGGATTGTTATGTAAGACGTCATGTAAGATGTATGTATCTACTAATTCAATTTTGTATGATTTAGGTAGGTATCTATTTAGGCACTGTTGTTCATCCTGTATTCCTAAGATACTTAGAACAAAACTTTGAAGAACTTGGTAAGACACGATAAAGTTTAAGAACATTTTCACAACTAGAAAATTAAAACTAGTAGAGAAACTAGAATCAGAAACAGATTAGAAAAAATATACGAAATATTTTTTCTTAAAGAAGAATTGCTGTCAATCTGTGTTTAAAGAATCTTATTGATTCCAACAAACTTTGCAGAAACACGAAGTTACCAAAGTTTAATGAACCAGTGAAGAACAGAAGAACATAAATTAATTCACAAATCTAAAATCTGTAACACATACCAGAATCTGGAAAAACAGAAAGAAGATCAAGCCCACTAAATGCACAGTGTCCCCTTAAGGAAATTATTCCCCTCTAGTATCCAAGGTTTGATTTGGAATATGTCCTCCCAGGATAGAATGATTTCAATCACCAGTGTATTGTTACCCAAAACGCTGGTGTCAGTGAGCCACTCAATGGCAGTAAAGTACACTTAGAATACTAGATTTAGTAGTAGAAGAAGAAGTCCAGAAATTGGTTCT
>JAJOOF010006604.1:0-21102 GCA_029582545.1 Solanum lignicaule | reverse complement strand
CCCCCCCCCCCCCCCCCCCCCCCCCCCCCCCCCCCCCGCGCCCCCCCCCTAGAATGACTTATTTTGAGAAAAAACACTTTATTGAAAAAGTAAATATTTGGCAGATAAGGAAAAATGCTTTTAAATGGAGGCAGAAGCATTTCTCTTGTTGGGTAGAAGCTACAAAATTCTATTTCTTAAAAAAAGTAGAAGCAGAAACAAAAAATTATTTTTCTCAAGAATAACATATCTTTTTCATATATACATATTTACCAATATATCTCTTATTAATTAATTAGCATATTTCATTTGTTTGGTTAAATTTCATTTAAGAATTTTATTTTTTATTTAATAAATTTATAATTTATTTTACCTTTACATATTATTATTTTATATATTATATATTATTTTACGTATTATTTTGTAGAATTGGAAAAAAGGTAATAACAATATTTTTGCAAGATTACAAAAAAGGAAAAAAAAATAACAATTAAAGATTTTAGCCTCCCAAAAAAGGTATAATATTTAGTGAAAATTTAATTATGTACATTTTAATTTAATAAAAATAAAATTTTGATTAATTTTCTTATAATAGATATTTAAAATTTTTTGTATGTATCAAATAATCTTAATAATAAAAGTACATTAATAGTTATCCTTTTTTGTAACTTGACTCTCAAAAATACTTTTTTTTAAATTAGTCAAACACAATTTGCTTATGAAAAACACTTTTCAAATAAATTAGTCAAACACAATTTTATTTTTTGTCAAAAGCACCTTTCTAAAAATCCATTTTAGAAAAATGATTCTAAAAATAAGCTATTTTTAAAAGCAATATCAAATAGTCTCTTAATTAGAACCATTATATAAAGTAAATACAATATACCATATATTAGCATAGCATAATTTTGTCCCATTTTAGGTAAATTATTTAATAGTGTATATGTTGCTATCTTTTTTGAGTGTATAAATACATGTTCACTTGAAGTTTTATTACAGAAGAAAATATCTATACACTTGCTTCAAACTTGTAATGGCAAAGACTAAATTGATTTTTCTTGTTATGTTTTGCTTAATTTTATGTAATTTCAGCCAAATGGTGAAATCTTTGGAGGTTCAAAAACATACTCATTCATATGATAAGATGGAGAAGTTTACAAACTTTGTTGTTGCATTGCTTCCCTACCACCCCCTAATACTTTTGTATAATTCATATTGAATTTTTCTTAATTATGATAAGAAAGAATGCTTACATAAGATCTGGTAATTTCAAGATTTAGAGTTTTTGTATTTTACTTTATTTCTTATCATACATATACAACATAATTTCTTATCATTTATCTATTTATCATATATAATTCAACTAGCTTCATCACTTTATTTCAACCCTTATTCATCACTTAAAATTCTATTAGTTACAAACATCTTTCCAAATTACTCTTATGCAATTTCAAATAATACTAATTGAGAAAGCACAAGTAATAAAATGATATTTTAATGAAGGATTGACATTATTTATACATGTCAATCATGAAGTATCTACTAAAATATGTTTAGAAGCAATAATTATTTTGAGAGAGACATATTTTAGCCTAGCTAAAAATCACTAAAGTTAAGGACATAAATTTTGAAACAATCAGAATATAATGTAGAACATATATAATATGTTTCTTAGAAAATAGGAGAATTTGTGTGTCAAACAAATGTGTAAACATACTAAAACGAATAAACACAAAAGGAAAAGATGATAATTAATTATTTAAACTTGATGTTTCTTTTACTTTATTTTTACCATGATAAAGGTCAACTTGACAATAACACTTACTCTTTGCCTAGGTTTATGTTAGTTGACTCTATACTTAATATATTGTTATTATTTTTATCTCCGATACGATCGTAGCTAATCTCATCCACACCATATGTAAGAGGATAAAACACGGAGTTTAGAAAACTCAAGAGATAATTGATTACGCATAATCATGTATAAAAAAAATGAATTTTCCTAAAATTCTCATAGCCTTCAAAGATAGATACAGATGTCATCATATTAATTTGCGAGACTAAATTAGACACTTTTTGTTAATCGTGAGACTGATGAACCTAATACTATAATATCAAATTATCCCGACTTATACTAATATGATATACAATGCATTACAAATTTCAAATACCACAATAATAAGAGGCAACACAACAGATACTAATATGATATACAATGCATTACAATGGCCAATATTTCTACCGATATATACCGTTCAACAATAGTATGCTATGAAGTGAGACCTGTTGGGTTCCAAAGGGACTAGGGCGTCATGCGGAAGCTTATAACTGCAAATAATAAGGTTGATAAATTAGACGACACATAAAACTATACTAAAAGACATAATATTATTATATGATATGACTAATTAGCCTACATAATTAAAAACTAATAAAAACATAAAAATTGTAGAGAGAAAATCTCCAAATAAACAAAACTCTCTAAATGTCTACATTGTGGATTGTTTTCACGTATCAGGACACTTCATCCAATACTAAGTGCCAACAATCGTAAAGTAGTAATATAACCCAACTAGTGAGTCGGGGTCGAGTCCCAAGGGAGTGGTTCGTAATTGAGAATCAATAGGTAAGTAAGAATATGCTCAAGTCAATCATAGCTAAAAACATTTACGAATAAAAGCATGGTTTAAATTATAGGTGACATAAGTGTCAAATATCAGAGGGGGTTTGTTTCAACTATCAACCAAAACAGTCAATAATACGAAAACACGAATATAGAGACGGGTTCTTGGGATGCGATTGGATTATGGGCTAAGGTAGACAATCGGGTATTTGCAATTAATAGTGAATAGATGTAAATCAGTGAATAAGCTAGACTTTAATGGGAGTAAACTTTCTCTCGAACAATTTACCCTGAATCAAATTGGTTTCTCTCGAACACCAATAAGCAGCAATTAAGAACAACCTTCGCTTTAGTCCATTCACTCTCTCGAGCTGAATGTGTGGAAAAGGGTTTAGGATTCACTCTCTCGAGCTGAACCCATAACAACCCAATAACCATAGACCATCAATTCAGAAATTTTGGTTTAAAAACCTCTCTCACGAACAAGCCAAAAACACGAAGTTAAGATTGTATTTTCAACAACAACCCATTAATTTTAACCACAATTACTGAAAAATATCACTTTTAAACAACATTTACACTATCAATTAACAATACCCAGCAGCTAAATCAACTCATAATAACATAATCATACCCCAAGAATCGGGGTTTTAGCTAGACATCATAAAAAGGTAAAAATCGTTACCAAGTTGTGTTTCCATCAACTGGGTAGGATTGATATTGTCTTTACAAAGGTCTAAGATGAAGAATCTTCAACACCTACTTCCAATTTCTCATAAATGGAAATCTTCAAATCTTCAAAGCTAAGGAAATATTGTCTCTAAACTCAATTCTCAGCTCTTAACCTTGAAAACTAAATAATAATGAAAACTACTGAATGGTTTTTTTACTAAAGATTTAAAAACTTATTTATAGTCACCCAAAAATGTGTTGTGAAGGACCATTCGGCGCAATAAGTCGGGATCGCCGATCCACTCGGCGATCCGCCCTTTGGTCAATTTCATCGCCTTTTTTCTTTGGCCTTCAGCAGCTTCAAGCTCTGTACCTTTGGGCGAGATGGCACTGCATCGCGGAACCATTCGGCGACTCGCCGATTGCTCCTTTCTATCGCCTACTTGATTTTCTCCTTCAGAGGTTGGCACACTGGAACATTAGGCGAGACATTAGCCATTCGGCGATTCACCCAATGGATTAGGCGATCCTCAGGCCTTCTTTACTTCGTCCTTTCAGCTACCTTGTTCCATTTTGCTCATTAGCGACCATGCTTTATTCCTCAATCAAAATACCTGAAATTCAAGGATTTACATCAGTTATTGGCATAAAATATGCATTTGAGGACACTAAAAGATTAAAATAAAGCCCTAAATGAGTCCAAATCGTGGACTTATCAACACCCCCAAGTTAAACTTTTGCTTGTCCTCAAGTAAAACTCAAGTTCAGCAGTTCAAAAAGGATGTCTTCAAATAGTGCTACACAAGACTCAATCATGAATGCACACAAGAAGACTCAACTTATTTATGCAAAGATCAATTGTGCACTCAAAGACTCAAGTTGTGACTCACCATTGTCAAAGAATCTCAAGCTCATAATACTTGCTTCAAATGCAAGTTCAAGCTCAACAAAGGTACTCAAATGCCCTCACACAAAGAATGATTCTGTATTCACACAAAATGGATCATAATTTAAAGCTCCGGAATCAAATGCAACATTCACACTTACAAAGATGAACACAATGCATAATTTCACCCATAAGTTTACCCGTATTTTTCAATCAACACTTACTTCAGCTCACTCAAGATCAAAAAGGTCTTTTCAAGGCTTGTAATGGGGCTGAGTGCAAAGGTATGGTCATTTAGGCTCAATGGTTGTAATCCTCATGAAATTTGATGTGAACAACACTTCCTTTCCTTTTCTTCTTCATTCTCATTTGTGCTCAAAATTGATCCCATTATTCACATTCCATGGATTGTTGGAAACCTCATTTTCTTTGTATTTTCACAAATTTATTCCACAACTTTTTCATTCTTTTCTTCTTTTTCTCTATTTTTTTTTTGTATGGAGGGGTTTCATTTTTTTTTACAAAACCATGGGTCAAAGGGGACTTTCTTGCACTTCTTGATTTACCTACTCTTTTCACCACACCCCCAACTTAGGCTTTTGGCCTAAGTTGGCTATTCAAACAAACCACAAATCATGAGGATTATGGGTAATGGATCAAGATGTTCACAATTTTATCAAGTTTCTTCCAAGAAAAAGGTTAAGGCTCAAAGGGTGTTCAACCAGGGTTCACACACTCACAGGGTAGGCCACAAAAAAGGTATAATATCAATTTGCTTCACACTCTTCAAAGTTGCCTAAGATCATACCAAGAGATTGCACCACTTAGTCAACCGGACCAACGGAGCAAATTCTAGGTGTCATCACACATGGTTCACGGTAAGCTCATCACACAAGGCATAAACACCAATGTCAAACAAGACTCCACACTTTCTCTAGTGTGCAATGCTCATCACAAGAGACTCAATTCGATACTTGGTTAGTCACAACGAGATGCAAAGAGTTCACATATTGTCTATGCAACTTCATTTGGTCTCATCATAGCCGCACATTCATTTTTGTTCGATTATGAGCACTATTCAAGTCATCGGTATTGATCAAAACCGATACTCAAATTTACAAGAGAACAACCACATTTTACACAAACAAAAAGTGGCAAAATTTTTATTATTTTTTAAAAAAAAGGAGCCACAAGCTCAATCATCCACAAAAACACAGTGTAAACACAAATATAACTCAAAACCCAATATATAAACAAAACCAAAGAGTCACAGAACATCACACAAAAGGTGGGCCTCATCCCACCACAAATAAAACCATTTGTCCTCAAATGCAAACAAAAACTAAAATCTAAAAGTCAAAATAAAGTAAGACAGAGAGGAGGCAAAGAACGGATCATGTCTACTCAGTCACTCCATCTGTCTGGGCATCAATGTCCGAAGTCACCTCAGATGGAACAACTCCACTGGATCCACCCATGGATGCCTCTGTCAGCGATGTCTGGATCACCGACTGCACAATGGTCTCCTCAAGATCCGGCAAGTCTCCATATATGCTCTCCTCCCTGATCTCAATTAGCTCTCCATGCGTCTCGGCATCTGACTCATCAACTGCTGCCTCATCCTTATGTACATCTCCGGTGGTAGCCGGAGGAATCTCAGGAGCGTCTAAATCGTCTGCAGCCTCCAGTAATGAAGTGAAGTATGTACACTTTAGATAGTTTACATCCTTTCTCATATCAGCTGCATCGTCTTTCAAAGCCGTAACCTCGGAGGTCTCCCCCTGCCTGCTCTCACAAGCCTCAACTCTCGTGGTGAAAGTGTCAATAGAAGTCTGAAGGGGGGTCAGTGCAGCCAAAATAGCGACCTTAATCATCCAGGGAACAGATCTTTCTAGTCTGTTCGCCCTCACGTCAACTGAATGGGCCAGATGCCCTATCTTCAGGATAATCGCTTGAGTAATCTTGGCTAGCTGGGATGAGGTGGAGGTACCTGGAGCCTGTGAAAAAGAGGAAGGGGCAGAAGTACATGAAGGCCCGGGGCCCGGAGTAGGCGAAGATGCCTCTACAGGTATCGAATCTATATCCACTTCTGGAGATGTGTCCACAGGAGTTGCCCTCCTCTTGTCAGCCTCCTCTCTAGTATATTCGGCCTCAATACGCCAGATGTCAGTGGAGGAGGATGAGGTAACATCAAAA
Organism: Solanum lignicaule; assembly: GCA_029582545.1. Taxonomy (NCBI): domain Eukaryota; kingdom Viridiplantae; phylum Streptophyta; class Magnoliopsida; order Solanales; family Solanaceae; genus Solanum; species Solanum lignicaule. Next base: position 14,746 of record JAJOOF010006604.1, on the reverse strand, counting down.
TCTCTAGCAGCATCCCGAGGTACTCCAGCACGCCGGCACAACTTCGTAATCAGGATCGGGAATGGTAATGAGGTTTGTCTCTGCTTGGCCCTCATGGCCATCTCCTGCTCAATGATGAGTCCCAAGTTGAGCCGCTTCTTTCTGAAGATAGACCCTAGACAATCTGTCTTCGCATGCCGAAGGATGGATCCATTCTGTGAAGGCATGATGGAGCTACTAATGAATCTGAACCAATACCGGGAAGCTACATTCCAATCCTTCTTCTCGATCTGAACTCCCGCATCCATCTACCTCGGAGTAACGTCAGAGAGAAGGGGGCCAAGACAACCCTTCAAGTTATCCAGGGACTAGGCTGTCACCAAGCCCTTATAATCATGCTCAAACCCTGTGGCCCTCTCAAGAACATCATTTATGATATCGCTCATGCACCCACCTTCCACACCTCGAACCATGACCGACTTAACCCGGTATAAATTCGTCAACCTTCTTCTTACTCTTTGGGACCAAGGCAGCATATGCATCATAGAATTCCCGAACCCATGAAGGAACATAGAGGCCTCGAGATCTGGTGAAAATCTGAAACCTATGGAAATGGAGGGAGTCCTTCACATTTAAGTACTTGCCCTCTAGGCTTTCTGTCGAGAGCAACTTCTTCTCGAGGATAGTTCGCAAACCATCACCTTTCAATCTATTCAGAAGCCTGGGGGGAGGGACGACTGGTGGCACAAGAGCCAAAGTATGGCATGGATATTTTGAATTAACCTGAAAAATTGACGATTGTAACAGAGCTGAATGTTAAATATCCATGCCATACTTTGGAAGAAGTTGTTGTAAGTGAATTCTTTCTTTCTCCATCTTCTCGAAGGCTCAGCTGACAGTACGATTGGGGATCACCTCTCTCATTCATATTTCTAATTATACATGAAATATATGTTATCTTGTGGCACAAGCAATTCATGCTCACGCTTGGGTTAAAATTGTAGATATTAAAAGACCTAAGTTGATTGAAGATTGAAAATTGAAATAGAAATGGAGTTCGGTTATGATACATCCAAATTTATTTTGCGCCCAAATAGACTAAAAATTGGGTTTGGTCAGTTGTTCATGGTTATGGTTAAAAAATTGAATTGAACCGCAATCCGAACCAAATCGATTAAAAAAACAATATTTGGTTTGTTTTGGTTAGATTTGGTTTTAAATTTTGAAAACCGATACTATTTGATTTGGTTTTGGTTTTAATTAAAAAGAACCGCAAAAATAACAAAACTCAACCGAGAAATATATATATATATATATATATATATATTAAGTCTTAAATAAAATATAAATATTTTGTTAAATTTTAACTAACTCAGGTCTTTAAACTTACCATTTTCTCGTAAAATTATAGCCCAACTATTATAACTCTAAGTTCAAGTCCATCAAAATCCATTACTATAGTCTTTACCTACCTCACATAAGATAGTCACATTTTCTCTTAATTGAGTCACTTTGTTCGTGTAATAATAACTCTCGTGTTGCTTAATTGAATCCACAGTAGTTTTTCTATGGATTATTCATGTACTATGCGTTTGTGTTTATCGAGATACGTATATCCTCAAACAAAATTATTACTTTCAAATGGAAAAAATTGAAACCAAATCGAGAATAACCAAAACGGCGGTTATTTTTTCCGTTTGATTTGGTTTGGTTTTGAAATTTAAAAACTGATTAAATTGGTTAGGTTTTGGGTTTAACCAATAATCAATCCAAATCGAACCATGAACACCCCTTAGTCATATCCCACCCAATTTGACCTGTTTAATCTCAATAATTTTCATATATTATTATTTATTTTTTATAACTACAATTTGAATTTAAACTCTAGAAAATAAGTACTCCTTCCATTTAAAAAAGATTGACCTAGTTTGACTTGGAACAGAGTTTAAGAAAATAAATAAAACTTTTTAATCTTGTGGTTCTAAATTAAAGTTATCTCAAATGTACCAAAATGACTTTTAATCTTGTGGTCTTAAACATGCCATATGAAAAGTTGAATTTAAAGTGTTGCTAAAAAAGGAAATGAGTCATTCTTTTTTAAACAGACTAAAAAGGAAATTAGGTCTTTTTTTAAAAACGAAGGGAGTAATAATAAAGTTACAAATGTATAGATGAATCTTAAAAGATACTATAAAATAGATAGTAATTCATACTTTCAATATGAGAACATACATTACAACAATGCAAATAATTAAAGGATCTTAAAAACGAATTGAAATTGAAGATTAAATTTGACTTAATTGAGAAAAAAATTAAAATGAATTAAGATTGACCCAATTCAAATTATTTTGAGCTCAACCCATAAAATCCTGAACAAAATACTTATATTTTTGGCTCATTTTAACACTCCCAACTATGACTAATTAATGATCATACATAAGAAGATACTCCCTCTGTCCCTAATTGCTTGTCCACTTTTCCTTTTATAGTTGTCCATAATTACTTGTCCAATTCGTGTAGAATCACCCATTGTTAATAATGTCTTTCAATAGGCTACAAAATTTCCAATTAACCCTCTAATTATAGTAATTAATCAAGAGACTTACCTCGTGAAGATTCTCTAAAAAATCCTTTCAATGTTCTTAAATTTGACTGTCGAAATTTAAGGATCAAAATGATGATTCTAGCGTTAGTCCTTGAAAATTTGATATAACAATTATGAGAATTGAGTAATAACTCATCTTAGATGATTAGGGAAAGCTCTAGGTTGTTTTCTCTCTCAAAAAGTCAGTCAAAACGAAGTGAGATGGTAAATCCGACTAAAATATTTTTTTTATTTTTCTGCAGTTTTAGACTTACGACCGTTATATACAATTAGTATATTGGACATACGATCCGTATGTCAACAAGGAAGATTAAAATAGTTGATATATATATATATGCATGATACAGTAAAACCTCTATAAATTAATACCCGGTAAATTAATAATCTCTCTAAAATAATATTTTCCTCCGGTCTTGACTTGGGCCAATGGAAAAAATCACCAATTTTGATATGATAATAAGATAATATATTACCAGAAAATCCCTATATAAATATATGGTCCCATTAATATCATAAATTAATAATTCTTTAAAAGTACAAATATATCTAAAACAATTTAGTGAAATATGATTCTATTGTGTTTTGTTTTTTCTTAAAATTTAAATCTTGTTGAAGCTCATCTCTAACTTTTCTTATTGCATCAAAGAGCTCTAGTGTTATCTTTTCGAAGTGCACCATAAATCTAGATGTGATAAGTGCTTCTTTACGCGTAACTGGTTCCAAAGGTATAGTATCATCTTCAACTCCATCATCAGCATTGCTTTTTACCGATCGTATCCACAATTTCTAAGTTTTGGACCTTTAAACATGTATCACTTTCACCCAGATAATCCAACAGGTTATTGACATCCATTTTATTGTGGTAATTGAGATCATTAATCATGACCTCAAATTCATGAATGACGTTTTCACAAGTGGGTTCATTCAAATTCTCTAAGATTACATCCCCCGAACAAATTTTGCAGTACCGAAAACAATTTTCTATTGTCTCTTGCTGAACATTTGTTGTCCAAGTAGGGATTGCAAAACTGAAAGCATTCAAAACATTAATCTTTGTTGGATCAGTTTATCCCACTTCATAGCCTTTTAATATCCTACGATAAAATCTGTTAAGATAATACATCTTGAAAGCTCTTATTATCCCAGCATCACAAGGTTGAATTTTGGATGTCATGTTGGGTGGCAAGAAAACCAATTCAATATTTTGTAGTCCTTCAATATTTCTATTATGGGATGGACGATTTTCTACCATAAGCAAAACTCGTCTACCATGCATTTTGTGGTCAAATAAATGAATATATTCATCATAAAGCATACTTGTCATCCATGCTCTTTTGTTTGCATGATAGTGACATTCAAGCTGTTCATGTTGACATTTTTTAAGCAACGTGGTTTTGCATATTTTTCAATAATCCATAAAGGAATTTTTTCAGATCCACCTTCATTGCAATAAATAACAATTGTGAGCCTTTATTTGTCCTGCTTTCTTCCTTCAAGTTGTTTCATAGCAAGAGAATGATCAGCTTGTAACCTGTAAAATAAACCAGTTTCATCTATATTAAAAACATCTTTCATAGGAAATTGTTCTATTTTTGTTTTTATGGATTTCAATTTCGTCTTCATGTCTTGTATATCAACTGAACCACTCTCTCCGAAACGACGAAATGACTTGATACCATGTCTTAGCTTGAATTTTTCAAGCCAACCTAGACATAATTTGTGCTCAAAATCTTCCTGAGGATATAAAAGTTTCATTGCATCTATTGCCTTCTCCAAAATTAACTCTCATGTTATATTCACACGGTCTTTATATTGGAGAAACCACTCATAGACAACCTTTTCCATATCTGGATATTTTGCTGGCTTGTATCGCTTGATATCCTTTCCTTTTTCTAAGTCAGGCGAAAGATGCTTAGCTTATCGTTTGAGTGTGTTTGATATTGTAACTAACTTTCAAATGAAAATTTTCATTAAGCCAAGACTGTAAATCTTTTTGAGTGCATGTGGAATGATCTCTTTTGTACTTACATAATGTTTTACGTATTTGATCTGTCATTATTGATTTTGTGACACCTTTTAAATGAGAAGCCATTTTTGGATATGGTTTAAAGAAACTTCATGTGTTGCTTATATAGTTTTTTTCTCACCATCATACATCGAATGTTTTTAATAAAAATAAAATGAATAATAATTGATTATTAAGAAACAGTGAACATTAGTACAATTTTACAATGAATGATTGAATTCTTGAATTTCTTACAATGAATCATTTAACAAAAAATATATTACAATGAATCATACACATACATTGTACTTTATGTATAATAAATTTAATATTTATGTGGAATCAATAAATATGATACATAAATTAGTAAGATATAATGATTTTGATGAATTCATTGTACATTATGTATAATATTTTTTTTATGTTAAATCAATAAATATGATACATAAATTAGTAAGATACAATGATTTTGATATAATCAAAATTAACCTTCATTAAATTAATAAATATTAATTTATCGATTAAATAATATCTCTATAAAATAATAAAATTTCATGGTCTCACCTATATTAATTTATAGAGGTTTTACTATATATTGTTTGTAGATCATGTACGACTTTACGTGGCCTCTGTATGTTAATCAAACCAAATTTCAATAGCAATTATCTTTGTACTTCCATCCACAATCCAATATATATGTAACACGTCGAAAATCGAAAGTTGAGTTAGAAAGAAAAGGTTGCATTTTTGGCACGAAGGCAGTGTTCTACGGAAGCCATCTACGGGTCGTAGGAAGGCAGTTGTAGAATTGGCTTGAGTTTTAGAAAATGTCAAGTCTCTGATCTTTGACCTACGGAGGACAAGACGGGTCATAAGGATTCTACGGACCGTAGAATGGATCCATAGAAGTGATCCAGACTTAGTGAAATTCGGACTTGAACTAGGGGTCTACAGTTTGGCTCTATGAGTCGTAGAATGGACAACGACCCATAGAATGGTTTTGTGGAAGTTGGTTGAATTTTGAAGTCCCAACAACGGTTCTACGGTTGACCAGGATGGCCCGTAGAAAGACATACGGACCATAGGTCCAAACTGTAGACCCTATCCGACAATTTTAATTAAGGGTATTTTGATCCTTTTCTACTTAATTAACCCATAAACTATGTCGTTTTGACCCTATAACTATCCCTATAACCGTTTTTACTCATTAGACTAAGCCTAAATCCTCTCATTTACTCAATTCTCTCAAATCCTTAAGTTTTGTTCTCCATATCCTCTTAACAGCTCTCAAGGTGAAAATTAGGGTTTCAAGCTTCAAGGTCTCATCCTCCTTGCATTCGTAAGGATTTGATTATCAAGGTATGTGAGAATTTATCAATTGATCCCTTTTATCCATTGGATCCCAAAATAATTTCAATCTCGTAAGTTGATTTCACCCAATTCTCTTAGGTTTTCATGCAAATCTCCATGGGTTCTATTTATTATGATTAAATTGTTGATATTCAATATTATTATGCATGATTTTATACAATCACAAGATTTTCAATTGATTTAAATGAACTCGTGTTTATGCTTGTTTTATGAATATGAGTTATGCTTATGAACTATGAATCATGATATATGAATTTATGCATGTTTATGAAAAGAATGATTTATGATGAAAGGATGTTGTTAAGCTAAAGTGTCAAGGATTTGTGAAAGGTTTTCTCACAATTGAAAGTAATCATGATTTAGATGCTTAGAAAGGTAAGTGTCTATCATGAAAGTTTATGAAATCATGATTTGAAAGGAGCTACTCTAATATAACTTGTGATTGGATTGATAGTCTAATTCTGATTTTCCAAGTATTTTGATATGATTATGATTGTCTTTCCGTTAGGATTTACTTAGCACCGAAAGGACTTTGAGATGGTGGTTCTCCCATTAGTAGAGGTTGGGTCTCTAGAAGCAATCTTTTATCCCAAACTACATGCGTCCGTAGGATTATGTTAAATGACCTAAGCTAGTGGATCCACTTTAGCAAAGAATGAATGTGACAGATTTTTGCCTTGGAAAATAGATTTCCTTTTTGGTATGAGGGTTATTTCAGATTTCATGTTATAGCTCACATGGCCTTATTGTGGATTAATGGTAAATATCCCACAAATGAACTATATTTTCTTCAAAGATTTTATGAAAGCTTCTCAAATGGTTTTAAGTGTGCATTGACCTTGTATATGATTTATGATTCCTTTATAAAGGTTTTTATCACGTTTTACTTGGTCTTGCATGTAATGTCTAAGTTCATCATGCTATTATGCTTTACCATTTTGTACATTTCACCATACTTAGTACATCTACCGTACTAATACATATTTGTGTCTATATTGTCTCAAAATATAGGGTCTGACGTTCCTCATCCTAGGTGTGCTTAGATTAAGATAGCTTAGCTTGATCACTTGATTGGTGAGTCGTCATGGTTCGAGGGTAAAGACATATATATTTTCATTGCTTTTATGGTATTTCAGTTTCAAACTTGTATGTGGTGTATGCGTTACGTCCCAACCACTGTATTAATGTTAGAAAGGCTTATTTCAGACTTAGTAGTTTTCCACGTATTTTCATATGTATTTTGTTGATATCAATTATGTCATTTCTATGATTTGAGACTTATATTGATTATATCTTTTATATTGTAACTCATTACGTCATGGGTATGTCAAGTGGCTTATTTAGGATCTCTCAAGATCATATTTGCTAAGTCGCGTCTAGGGTGTACTTTGAATCGTGACAATATATCCTCTATATCACATATACGATCCATAATATCATATTTACGGTCATCGTATCTAGACATCTTTTAGTAAATCATACACTATGTTTTGCTCATAGTTTTGATTAACCCTATATTATATGTTTGGAAAGTTATTTCAAATGTCTACGACTTTTAGGCCTAGAGTTTTCCCAGATTCACTACCAATTAAGAATTGTACGCGCTTGAATTGAGGTCTTCTACAAATTCAATTGAGATTTTGATTTACATGTACTTTTTAACTTCAAAGATATATTGTTTACACTAAAACCATTCTTAGAAATCAACACAAATGCATATTCACACACAATTTACCATAATTTGGGTCAATTTATATAATATTTGACGACTCCAATCTAGTTCATATTTATGAATTGTTACATTATATCTATTCTTTAGTTCTGTCATGTCATGATCCAGACCGTCGTGAGTGGCACCCACACCAAAACACTTAGTGGGAGAACCAAAGGCTAGACCAAAAACCTAACACCATTTATCAAACCCAGTCATAAATTAATTATTAATAAAACAGTTTTAAAAGCAACTAAGGAATTGAGTCCCCATAAACTCAATCAATAGCCAAAATATTTCAACAATTTAAAAATTGAGTCTCCATAAACTCAATCCAATAATCAAAATATTTATACAGAAATAAAATCCTAAGAACTGAAAGTCGTGGTACCGAAACTCTAATGTCTAAGATAAAGGGGATGCAACACCAAAATTTAAAAACAACCAACAATAGTCTAAGAATATCTTAGTCCAAAAAGATGGACATGAAAAGAAGATGAATCCACGACAGTCTAAAACAATAGCTTAGTACTTTTGGATTCGAAGTCAGACGTCCCTTAACTGAGGTCTTGGATCAACTGCTGGAAGATGTTCTGTACTCAATAAGGAAAGAACGTGTGCAATATCAGTACGCCGACTACAATATACTGGTAAGATCTCACGACTAGTCCAAGAAATCAATGTAAGCAAATTACCACTTCAAAGTAACAAAAAACAACACATAACAATTATCAATTCAGTAAATATCTAGATGCATGTCCCACATGATCACAAATGTAAATGTCCAATCCTATTATGGAACCATAAGCACATACATGGTCCTCTCACGGAACCCAAACTCAATTGGTTAGTGTACCGGAATGGTACCTCAGCCATCTTGAGTGAGTGTACCAGCGTGGAACCCGAGCCAACCATATATGGATTTATATGTATCAGACATGGTACCTGAGTCAACCGTTAGTATATATTAGGCGTGGGAATTCGATCCAAACGTGGGGATATCCTATATCATGTGTGGTACCTGAGTCAATCATCAAACACAAACAAATTAAATCATGCATAATTACAAACATCATGAACAATAACACTTTAAACCATAACTCTATCACGACCCAAAGTATACCCTAGGCGTAACATGTTGTATAGAACCCCAAAAGGTCCTACAAAGTCACTTAGCATACATCATACAAGATAATAGTAATAAAGATATCGAAAGTAGCATTTTCATATAATAAAAGAGTCTCACAAAGCCGAAGTCTATCATAGTCTCAACAAGTCATCTAATACATCAATAGGAGTAGTTGAGGCGTAACTCATACACCATATACAATGTCTGAAAACTCAAAGAAATAAAATCATGTAAAAATTTCTTGGTCCTCGAAACATGAGGACTCACCAATCTACAAATCCAAAAGAGAGATCAACTATCCACAAGTATGCGAAGTGGGAGCGTCGGACCTTATATTAGTGAAACAATGTAGACACAAGTATTAATTAGTACATGGAATGTACTAAGTATGATAGCAATGCCAAAATGATATGAATTCATGCTAAAAGAATTTTACATGGCATGCAATGACCAAGATAAATCAAAAGATAACAGGTTTAAAAACACAAGTTATAATCATGGTCAATGCAAGCTTAACATCTTTAAAACTCTTCGTGAGATACTTTGAAAGTAACTTTAGTTCATTATTATGGGATGTTTACCATTAACCGACATATACCATGTGATCTAAAACATGAAATCTGGTGTTTATCTCACACCGAGAAGAGATGTCCCACTTGCCAAGGTAAGGACCATAACTTCCAGCTTACTTGGGTCCACTAGCTAAGACATCATATGGGGGCACGTAGTTAGGGACAAAGAGATTGTTAATAGAGACTCGACCTCTACTAACGGAAGTGTAACATCCGGCAATTTCAAATAACTACGAAGAGGCTTAAAAAAATAAATTGGAAATTTTCATTTCTGGAGAGAATGTTAAAAATCTGGAAATTTGGCTAAGTATGGGAAAAAGATGAGTTTTGGCCAACTTTGAGCAGTCATAACTTCTAGCTCAGAATGAGTTAGGTGTAGTTCCAGTTATGGTTGTAAATTTTGTGGAATGCTCTTTCCAACGCCACCAAGTTTGCTCGATTCCGAGTTCGTATGAGTGAGTTATGCCCTTTGGAAGTTGGGCAGTTGGCAGGGAATCCGTCCGAAAATTTTAAGGGCATTTTGGTCTTTTCCCTAACCAATTCCTTTGGTTATATTGTAGTGTTGGACTGATTTTTTGATCAGTCTGTCCCATTTTAAAAGAGTGAGAGTGAGGGTTTTGAGTGAAGAAGAGAAGAAGAAGAGAAGAAGGGGAGAAGAAGAGGAGAAAGAGGAGATCAAGCAAGTTTCCGTCGTGGATATCGTCGGGGGTGATCTCTACTAGGTATGTGAGTCCATAGTGTTGGGTTGGTTCTTTCCCCCACACGCCAAACTCGTTTTATTTTCAAGAAAAGATTGTTTGTGTTGTTGAAGTTGTTGGTTGTGTGTTGATGTTGTTGATTGTGTTGTTGGAGTTCCTTGTTGATTTGGGACATGTTTCCAGTTGTGGTTGTGAGTTGAAATATCTTGTATGTTGAGGGATTTTATGATTCCTAGTGTTTGGGGTTGAAACCATTGAAGTTAAGGTGGGTTAGAGTTGGCAAAACAAGGGAGAAAGGTCGAGTTTTCTAGGGAAAGGGGCGGCGCGTCGTGCCTGCCAGCGCCCCCCAAAAGGGATTTTGAACTTTCCCCCTTGGGGCGGCGCGCCTAGCAGAGTGCCAGCAGGCCCCCTCTGAACTTCGAGGGTTGGCGCTCCGCTCCTTACAGAGCGCCAAGGACGCCAAGATTTCTCACTTATCCCCCACCTTCTTATGTATGTTCATTGATGTTGTACCTATGTTTCATAGTCGTTTCCGACACTCCAAAGTACATCTAAACGTTAAGAACTCATCCATAACATGTGATCAAACACCTTGAATTCATAATCCAATTCAATGAGAGTTAGTTTCCAAGTCAAGTGAAGTTAGAAGTCAAGTGAAGTTAAGAGTTAAGCTTAGAAGTTAAGCAAGTCAAGCAACTTCTAAAGTTGTTCAAGAGTCTTTATTGAATGTTATAACTTCATTTTTAAGACTCAAGTTTCAAGTCAAGAAAAGGGCATAGAGTTTCAAGCCAAGTGAAGAGTTTAAAGTTTCAAGTTACATCAAGAGCATAATGTCGAGTCCATTTCTCAAAAGTTATTAGGGAACTATGTATTTCCCAAAGAAGTTTCTAAATGTTTTTTTACATTTAAGTAAGAAAGGAATTATGATTCCAAAAGAACCTTTGGGCTAGTTTTCAAGAAAAGGGAACATCAATTCCAAGTGAGCCTTTGGGCTAGATTTTGAGTAATTATCTCAAACTAAAGAAAGATGTGTTTTAAAACACTTATGAGCTAAAGTATATTTTTGGGAGTAGTCTTGAGCACCAAGTTGGGGACACGAGTTCATATTAACTCAACTCTCCATAAGAACCATGCGGCCAACATGGGATTTAACGGGTCATACTTTTTAGATGATCACGTAAAGTTAAGCTAGTGGATCCACTTAGTAAAGTTAGCTTCCTATATCACGGCCAGGTATAGGATGGTCCTTGGGCAACGTGAGGTAAAACATTGTACCACCACTAGGGCTCATAGTGGTGGTTGTCGGTTAAAGAATCTCCCATTAAAGTTATATTACTTTTATATAAGTAAAGTTGAGTTCGTTATTTCTTTATCATTTATGAGCTAAGTTGTTTAAACTGTTTTACAAGCTTTATATATTGCATGTGTCTTATTGCTTTATATATTGAGTTCTGTTATTCATGAGTCATACAGACCCAAAGTAAGAGTTCAATTGTATTCCTTTCAAGCTTGAGTTGTAATTTAGCTTTCCAGCTCGCATACTCGTACATTCCATGTCCTCCTTGCTTTCCGGAGGACTCGGTTATGTTGTTCTCTTAGTTTTGTTTTATTAGGATGTTGCGGTGTTTGTCCCAACATCCATCTCAGTATTTTATAGATTTCATAGACTGTCGGTCAGTTAGTTTTGAGTCTCTCATCTATGTATATATAATATTCTATTTTGAGACTCGAGTTGCCCTTTTGGGCCAGATTTTTATCAGTTAAGATTGTTTATGTCCTTGCATTGCATGGAGTTATTCTGTTGAGTCAGGTTTCCACTGAGTTAAGAAAGCCAGGCCAAGGGTTCGCTTGAGTCAAACAATTTCTCCGGGTGCCGGTCCCGCCCAGGGTGTAGGCTCGGGGCGTGACAAACTTGGTATCAGATCATAGAGTTCAATAGTCCTAGGGAGTCTATGAAGCCGTGTCTGTAGAGTCCTAGTTATCGGTGTGAAGCGCGCCACATCTATAACTGGGAGGCTACAACATTTACGAAGATTTCTCACTTCTTTCACACTCATCTCATGCATTAGACTTGATCTCTAAAAAGTTTCCATCTAACTCATGCCTGCGCGTGTTTCAGATAGTCATGCCTCCACGAAGAGTCGGCAGAGGGCGTCTTCCTAGACGTTATGTGGATGAGCAAGAGTTACCTTATTCCTCGGGAGTGCAAGATCAAGGGGAAGTTTCTAATGCCGAGTTCAGAGAGGCGATTAGAATTCTGAGTCAAGCTGTAACTAATTAGATTGGTCAGCAAAGGGGAGCTCGACATAAAGGAACTGTCACTTCAAGGATTTGTGAGTTCTTGGGGATGAATCCTCCGAGTTTCACGAGTTCGAGCACTACTGAGGATCCAGAGAATTTCATTGAGAAGTTGAAGAGGATTTTTTATCTGATGCATGTGTCAGATACTGAGCGAGTTGAACTAGCTGCGTATCAATTGAAAGATGTTGCTAGAACTTGGTTCGATCAGTGGAAAGGGGGCAGAGCTAAGAATGCACCACCTGCGAGTTGGGCCTATTTTAAGGAAGCTTTCTTGAGGCATTTCTTTCCTCGAGAATTGAGAGAGGCCAAGGTACGTGAGTTCCTCACACTTAAGCAGGAGTCTTTGAGTGTTCATGAGTACAGTCTGAAGTTCACACAACTATCCCGCTATGCTCCGGAGATGGTGGCGGACATGAGGAATAGAATAAGTTTGTTTGTTGCTGGGCTGTCTCGGTTGTCAAGTATGAAAGGTAGGGCTGCAATGCTTATCGGGGACATGGACATATCAAGGTTGATGGTCTACGTACAGCGGGTTGAGGAAGAGAAGCTGAGGGACAGAGAAGAGTTTAGAAATAAGAGAGCTAAGACCGGTAATGAGTCCGGGTAGCAGAAAGGTAATGCGAACCATCCGTCCTTTCAACAAAGACAAAAGGGACCTGCTCCATCATCTGCTAAAGCACCTGCACCCCGATACATAGGGGAATTTAATTGTCAAAATTCGAAGGACTTCAAGGCTAGACCAGCACAGTCTTCAGGTAGTGTGGCACAAGGAGGTAGTTTGTTTCCTGTATGTGCTAGGTGTGGTAGAGTCCATCTAGGAAAGTGTCGTCAGGGTCAGACAGGTTGCCTTAAGTGTGGACAAGAGGGTCACTTCATGAAAGAGTGCCCTAAGAATAAGCAAGGTAGTGGAAATCTGGGCAGTAGGGCCCAATCTTCTACAGTTGCTCCCCCAGACATGACGACACCTAGAGGAGCTACTTCTGGTACAGGCGGAGGAGCGAACCACCTTTATGCAATCACCAGTCGCCATGAACAAGAGAATTCTCCTAATGTTGTTACTGGTATGATCAAAGTCTTTGCTTTTGATGTGTATGCTTTGCTAGACCCATGAGCAAGTTTATCTTTTGTAACTCCTTATGTTGCAAATAAGTTTTGATGTTCTTCCTGAAAGACTTCGTAAACCTTTTTGTGTTTCTACACCTGTTGGGGAGTCTATATTAGTAGAAAGAGTTTATCGTGATTGTCCTGTTTCCATCAATCACAAGAGCACCATGGCTGATTTGGTTGAGTTAGACATGGTAGATTTCGATGTCATTCTAGGTATGGATTGGCTTCATACTTGTTATGCATCGATAGATTGTAGAACTCGAGCAGTCAAGTTTCAGTTTCCGAATGAGCCAGTCTTAGAGTGGAGTTGTAGTTCAGCAGTGTCTAAGGGTCATTTTATTTCGTACCTTAAGGCGAGAAAGTTAGTTTCAAAGGGTTGTATCTATCACTTAGTCCGAGTTCATCACTCTAGTGTTGAGATACCTCATTTTCAGTCAGTTGCTATAGTTAAAGAGTTTCCAAAAGTTTTTCCTGATGATCTACCCGGAATTCCTCCCGAGAGAGAAATAGATTTCGGCATAGATCTCATTCCAAATACTCGTCCTATATCTATTCCGCCATATAGAATGGCACCAGCAGAGTTGAAAGAGTTGAAAGATCTCCTAGATAAGGGTTTCATTCGACCAAGTGTCTCACCTTGGGGAGCTCCGATCTTCTTTGTGAGATAGAAAGATGGTTTCCTTAGAATGTGTATAGATTACCGCCAGTTGAATAAGGTTACCATCAAGAATAAGTACCCTCTTCCGAGGATTGACCTCAGATCAGGCTATCACCAGTTAAGAGTAAGGGAATGTGATATTCCAAAGACAGCATTTAGGACTAGATACGGTCATTATGAGTTTTTGGTCATGTCCTTTGGTTTGATCAATGCACCGGCAGCTTTTATGGACTTGATGAATAGAGTCTTCAAACCTTATTTAGATATGTTTGTTATCGTCTTCATTGATGACATACTAATCTATTCAAGGAACGAAGAAGATCATGCTAGTCATCTCAGAATAGTTCTTCACACTTTGAAAGATAAGGAGTTGTATGCCAAGTTCTCTAAATGTGAGTTTTGGCTTAAGTCTGTGGCATTCCAAGGCCACATTGTGTCCGGTGATGGAATTACAGTTGATGCTCGAAAAATTGAGGCAGTGCAGAATTGGCCTAGACCCACATCTCCAACTGAAATTAGGAATTTCTTGGGATTAGCTGGCTATTATAGAAGGTTTGTAGAGGGGTTTTCGTCCATTGCATCTCCTTTGACCAGGTTGACTCAGAACACA
>JAJOOF010006603.1:0-19292 GCA_029582545.1 Solanum lignicaule | reverse complement strand
TTAAACTCTCCTATTTTTCTTTCCACCACCGATGAGGGACAAATGTCTTTTCAATAAAGCATAAGAGGACTTTTCAAGTTCTCAACTCTTCAAGTTCCTAACTTTTCAAGTTCCTCCCCTTTCATCTTCCCTCCATTTCCTATTACTTTTGCTACATACCCAACAATCCCTCACATTAATGGATAATGGTTATAACATAAGGAATGCACGAACGAGTGTGTACTTTACAAGCAAGAATCAATTGCATCTGGATAAGTAGGTTTCCCCTTGGACTTTCCGTAGTGAACATATGTCGGATATACTCGGTCGATCGGTAAATGTGATATCTTTGAACCGTCGAGCTTTGGTGTATACCTAGACAACCATATGTCACACAATTAACCCTTTACCGTTTATGGTTCTTACGATTGTGTTCGTTTCATCCATGAACACCTCCTGGTTTCATGAGTGTATAGAGAATAGGCTTTTGATATAAATTCTCTTTGAAGCGGCTTACACTTCACACTCACATAGGTGATTTCTAACCGTGTCATCTCGTAGATACACTATTTGGTCAAATCTGCCAAACTTAGCAAATCATTAAAAACTTTAAGCTTTATTAACTCATTAACAAGCCTTAAAGTCTTAACCTTGTTCCTAAACATTGTCTTCATCATGAGAATGGATTGAGTTGATTGACAATGTCGAACCGTCAGTCACAACTTTTTTTTTCTCCTTGAATCTAGCTCTTGGGATCTCCAGTCTGCTAGATAGAGTTACCGCCATGCTGACTTGTCCTAAGCCGTAAACCCATTCCTTTAGATGATCTTTCAACTGCCTCTCTTACTAGGCCTTTCGTTAGTGGATCTGACACATTATCGCTTGACTTCACATAGTCAATTGTGATAATTCCACTAGAGAGGAGTTATCTGACGGTATTATGTCTCCGTCGTATATGACGAGACTTCCCGTTGTACATAACGCTCCCTGCCCTACCTATTGCTGCTTGACTATCACAATGTATACAAATAGGTCCCACAGGTTTGGGCCAGAATGGAATATCCTCTAAGAAATTCCGGAGCCATTCAGCTTCTTCACCGGCCTTATCTAAGGCAATGAATTCAGATTCCATTATGGAGCGAGCGATACATGTCTGTTTGGATGATTTCCAAGAGACTGCTCCTCCACCAAGTGTAAACACATAACCACTTGTGGATTTTACTTCATTTGACCCGGTGATCCAATTTGCATCACTATATCCTTCAATCATGGCAGGATATATATTATAATGCAAAGCATAGTGTTGTGTATGTTTCAAATAACCCAACACACGTTTCATTGCCATCCAGTAAGTTTGATTCGGATTACAAGTGAACTGACTCAGTTTGCTAATAGCACATGCTATATCTGGTCGCGTACAATTTATAATATACATCAAACTTTCCAACACTATGGCATATTCCAATTAAGAGTCACTTTCACCTATATTCTTTTGAAATGTAAAGCTTAAATCAATTGGAGTTTTGACAACATTGAAATTCTAGTACTTGAACCTATCCTATACTCTTTCAATATAATGAGATTGAGATAATGCTAGTCCATGAGGAGTTTTGAGAATCCTGATCCCTAAGATCAAATCAGCAACTCCTAAGTCCTTCATATCGAACTTGCTGGACATCATGCGCTTAGTAGCATTTATATTGTCAATATCTTTACTCATTATTAACATGTCATCAACATACAAACAAACAATGACTTCATGGTTCGGAACGTTTTTAATGTAAATACACTTATCACATTCGTTAATCTTGAATCCATTTGCCAACATTGTTTGGTCAAATTTAGCATGCCATTGTTTGGGTGCTTGTTTGAGCCCATAAAGTGACTTCACAAGTCTGTACACTTTCTCTTCTTTACCAGGAACCACAAACCCTTCAGGTTGTTCCATGTAAATTTCTTCCTCCAACTCTTCATTTAAGAAGGCTGTCTTTACATCTATTTGGTGGATTTTAAGATCATGCACTGCTGCTAGTGCTATTAACATCCGAATTGATGTTATCCTTGTTACTGGAGAGTATGTATCAAAGTAGTCTAGACCTTTCTTTTGTCTATATCCTTTGACTACAAGTCTAGCCATCGGCTTTCATTTTCCTTTTAAATATCCACTTTGATCCTAAAGGTTTATTTCCCGGAGGAAGATCAGCCAATTCTCAAGTATGATTACTTAAAATTGGTTCGATCTCACTATTGACTGCTTCTTTCCAATAGATTGACTCAGATGACGACATACCTGCTTTAAATGTTGGAGGCTCACTTTCAAGAAAGAATGCCACAAAATCTGGTCTGAAAGAAGTGGATTTCCGTTGGCGAGTACTACGCCTAGGATCCTCATTAGGTTGTGCATTTTCCTTTGATTCTTCCCGTGGTCGTTTAGATCTTTCACTTGTCGACTCATATTCAGTTTTATACGGATAAATGTGTTCAAAGAACTCAGCGTTATCGAACTCAATTACCGTATTCACATGAATTTCAGGATTATCAGATTTGTGAACCAAAAACCGGCAGGCCTTACTGTTCACAGCATATCCAATAAATACACAATCCACTATTTTGGGTCAAATTTTCACCCTCTTGGGTAAAGGAACTTCTACCTTGGCAAGACACCCCCACACTTTGAAATATTTCAAGTTGGGTTTCCTTCCTTTCCATAACTCATATGGAATCGATTACGTTTTGCTATGGGGTACCCTATTGAGTATCTTGTTAGCCGTAAGGATGGCTTCTCCCCATAGATTTCTTGGTGAACCAGAACTGATTATCAAGGCATTCATCATTTCTTTTAATGTTCTGTTCTTCCGTTCAGCCAAACCATTTGACTGCGGTGTATAGGGTGCAGTAATTTGATGGATAATACCATATTCCAAACATATCTCAGCAAAAGGAGATTCGTATTCTCTACCCCTATCACTTCAAATCATTTTTATCTTTAGATTCAATTGATTTTCCACTTTATTTTTGTATTGCTTAAATGCATCAATTGCTTCATCCTTACTATTAAGTAAATATACATAACAAAATCCAGTGCAATCCTCAATAAAAGTTATAAAATACTTTTTCCCACCACGAGATGGTGTCGACTTCATATCGCATATATCTGTGTGAATTAAGTCTAAAGGTGTTGAATTTGTTTCAACAGACTTATAAGGATGTTTAACAAACTTACTTTCCACACAAATTTCGCATTTCGATTTATCGCATTTAAAATCAGGAAATACTTCTAAAGTAACCAATTTTCGCAAGGCTTTGTAATTTACATGTCCCAAACGGGCATGCCATAAATCATTTGACTCCAATAAGTAAACAGAAGCAGAATTCTTATTAATACTGTCAACAACCATTACATTCAGTTTGAAGAGGCCCTTAGTGAGGTAGCCTTTTCCTAAGAACATCTCACTCTTACTGATTACAGCTTTGTCACTAACTAGGACACACTTAAACCCGTTTTTAACGAGCAGTGCAGCAGAAACTAAATTCTTCCTAATAGTAGGAACGTGCAGAACGTTGTTCAAAGTCAACACCTTGCCGGATGTCATCTTCAACATTACTTTCCCAGTTCCTGCAATCCTTGTTGTTGCTGTGTTTCCCATGAACAAATCTTCATCAACCTCAGCAGGAGTGTATGTTGCAAAGGCTTCTTTCGCAAAGCAAATATGTCGAGTGGCACCTGAGTCGAGAAACCACTCCTTGGGATTTCCAACTAAGTTGCACTCCGAGATCATTAAACAAAGGTCATCTACATCTTCCATCTCTTCCACGATGTTTGCTTGATTTTTGCCTTTGCATGTCTTTGTCTTTGTCCTCTCTTGAAGCACGATAGTCAGAAGACTTATGACCAGCCTTACCACAATTGTAGCAGTTGCCCTTGAACTTTTTCTTGGCCTGTTCTGACTTCTGTCCGTTGGACTTCTTTCTCTTCTTGTCTTTGGTAGGAGCTTCTTCAACAATATTAACTCCAATTACTGTCGAACTCTTACGAGACTTCTTTTCGGCGATTTTGTTATCTTCCTCAATCTTGAGCCGAATCACAAGATCTTCAAGATTCATTTCCTTACGTTTGTGCTTTAAATAATTCTTGAAGTCGTTCCACGAAGGAGGTAACTTCTCGATCATTGCAACCACTTGAAACGTTTCATTTACTACCATATCTTCAGCAATCAGATCATGGAAAATAAGTTGAAGTTCCTGCACTTGTGATCCTACAGTTTTACTATCTGACATTTTATAGTCTAAAAACTTTGCGACCATAAACTTTTTCAAGCATGCATCTTCTATCTTATATTTCTTCTCAAGTGCATCCCACAATTCTTTCGAAGTTGTCATTGCACTATAGACAATATATAAGTCATCCTCTAAAGCACTCAAAATGTGGCCCTTACATAGGAAGTCTGCCTGTTTCCATGCTTCAATAATCATGAAATTTTCTCTGTCTGGCATTTCAACAGCAGGCACTGGAGTTACTTCATTGGTAAATTTCTGCAGACCAAGAGTGGTAAGCCAGAAAAATACCCGTTGCTGCCATCCTTTGAAATTCACACCAGAGAATTTTCTCGGTTTCTCTGCTGGTGGTACAGCAGTTCGGGTTGGTGCAGCAACAACCACCGTAACATTGTCATTAGCCATTTCAGAATCTGTAACAAACAGAAATTGATACAGATGACTCAATAAGCAATAACTTAACTTGCAAACTTAACAGGAATATAAAACCACGAAGGTTTTCCTCTCCACCAGAAACACAGATTAGAAAGTATAAAATAATTTCCTTAAGATTGTTAGCAATCTGTGTTTAAAAAACCAGAATTACTAATTTCAATGAACTTTGCAGAAACACGAAGTAACCAAAGTTTAATAAACCAGTAAGAATAGATGAACATAAATTAATTGACAAAACTAAAATCTGTAAAAACGTACCACAATCTGGAAAAACAAAATCAGAAAAAGATCAAGCCCACTGAATGCACAGTGTCCCCTTAAGGAAATTATTCCCCTCTAGTATCCGAGGTTTGATTTGGAATATGTCCTCCCAGGATAGAATGATCTCAATCACCAGTGTATTGATACCCAAAACTCTGGTGTCAGCGAACCACTCAACAACAGTAAAGTACACGAAGAAATTTTGTGCAGAAGAAGAAGAAGAAATCAAAAAATTCGTAAGGAATAAGTCTGAAGAATCAATGTATTTATAAGCAAGAGGAAGTAGTTCTGAAAGGTTGCAATCCTTTCAGAATCCACACGACCATTTCTGAAAGTTGCAACCTTTCAAAACAATCACTTCCAACGACGGGAAATTCAAATAAAATGGGAAAGATTTACATAAAACGGGTCACGCATGGATCCGAGTCGGGTCGGGTCAATTAACTAATTAATTGAAACGCTTCGGTTAATTAACTAATTAAAATGTTGGCCATTTAATTTAATTTAATTAATTAAATAAATAATTAACTAAAATAATTAAAACAAACTTTGTCCAAAAAATAATCTCTCGATCATTTTCCAAAGCCAAAGTCGAGCCGAGCGAGCGACGACAACGACAACGACGGTGCGAGGGGGTTCCCTCTTTCCAACCCTTTTAACAATTAATAGGAGTGTTTCTATATTTAAACTCTCCTATTTTTCTTTCCACCACCAATGAGGGACAAATGCCTTTTCAATAAAGCATAAGAGGACTTTTCAAGCTCCTCTCTTTTCATCTTCCCTCCATTGCCCTTTACTCTTGCTACATACCCAGCATTTGTTCAAATTCAAGTTTTCAAAATAAAAATTATAGCAATTGACAAAAAAGGAAATAAAAAAAGTAACTCATCTTTTAACCAGATCAAACTAAATTTAGTGGATTTTTAATGAAGGGCTATGAATTAATGACAGAAAGTTTCAATTACAGAAAGGACATAAGAACAAAAACCCAATGCAGCAAATTCTTAATATTTTTCATGTGGTAGCAGTCATGTGAATAATGCTCACAAAATTTCAAGAATAGATAAAAACAAACAGATTCAAGAAAGATAACAATACATATCCTGGAGGGTCGCATGGGAATAAATAATGTCACAAGGAATGAACAAAAATCTTGGACTAGGATAATCAATGTGCAATCTAAAGGTTTCATTATTTTGTCTTCTACTAGAAGATATTTAATTACATCGTCATCCTAGTTACAAATTTATTTATTATGCATCTCAATTAAAATTGCTTGAAAGACAAAATAATTAATATTTCAATTGTATCGATTGATGAAATTTTTTGTGCCCTAGTTTTATCAATTTTCAAATTTCTCTGTAACCCACCCCTCCTCCCTCTCCCTCCCCCCCCCCCCCTACACACACACACATTAGTTCTCCTCGAGTGCATCGTTTCATAAAAATCTGTCTTCCATCCTAATCAATTATTTCTCTTCAGTTCTAGCGAATTGGGGATCTACTTGAGGAGTTCCTCCCTTGCGACTCGTCATTCCATTAATCTTGTCATTCATGTAATTAGTTATTCTTTCTTTTTAACTTGAATTTGATTGCATCCATGTTGAGGGAATTTTTGTTGGTGGTGATTTTCTGCATTAGATTTTATTTTAATTGAGATATAGATCATTATTTTATTTTGAAAGTTACTCTAAACGAAACATGATTTTACAGATTCACTCTTTTGAAGATTTAGAGTGAGTTTTCAATCTTCATTTTTAAAGTATAATTCTTGGTATGTGTTTTCTTGTCAATTTTATTATTAATATTGTTTTATGGTTTTAAAGATATGTGTGACTTGAGTATTATGTATATGATGAAAGTCACTATTTCGCAATTCATGAGCTCCAAAAGGGGAGTGTTATAATTTTCGATGTGAAGTAGGGGTTATAGTTGGTTTGTTTTAGTTCAATGTTTTAATTTAGTATTAACCTCTTGATAGTTATTTCAGTGTAGATGCAAGTGTTACCTAAAATAATATTTTTCTTACTTATAAACTATGGTTCTTGCAAGTTTTGATGGTCTCTATTTGAACTTCGCAAGTCGTGCTTATCAATAAATTACATGAATATATTTCCTTTTGTGTTTTTCATATATCTTCCGGGGAATCAAGGCATCATTTATAGAGTTGAATGGATTTTAGTTAATGTTATTTTCAATATTCTCTGGAAAAGCATGTGATTGTATGTCTTTTTATTGATTTTGCATACTTTTTTTGGTCTTTTTTTTTTAAGTTTTAATGAAGGGAAAGGAAAGAATCACTAGTAATCACTAGAAACATTTTTTTCATTATACTCTACATATATACCTAATTGAGAAATGTATAGATTAATGTCATTGTATGTTGTGTTGAGATCATGGAGCACATGAAAATTATATTTTATATTTTTATTGAACTTTTTATCTTTTGAAAAAAATAGTTGTCTACTTATTTTTATTTGTCTTTCCTTCAAGTTAGTATGAAAGAAATAAAAAGAGGATAGTTGATTATTTGAAAAGAATTTTTCATTAAATTGATATGTACATAGATAATTACAAATATATAATTGACATCATTATATCATTGTGATTTCAGGTTTAGGAAGCACTACAATAACTTTATATCAGGAAACTTTTAGAAGAAAAGAAAATCAACAACAATGCAGCGTCGTACTAGTACAACAAACACCATATTTCAAAATGAGGCCACTTATGATTTTGGTCCTGTAAGAACTATGACTTCTGCTTCACATCGCTCTAGAATATTCTATATAAGACCAGAATCCCGTCTTATTGGTATGGTACCCAATATTTTGCGAAATTATTATTCCTCTGATGGGATCCTAATTATTGTTTTGGCTAATGGAACAAACATATACTATATTTCCATTGTTCGAAGAAATCCTTTTTCCTTTTGGATTCCACAAGGAATGCTAACAAATACAATGATTCCCAATTTTCATTATCATTACCGCGTATTTTATGGAACTACACCCAACATTTGTGGAAGTGAATCATGCATTTGATCGTATGACATTGCCACTGCGTCTTACCAATTTTCCCATGGTAAATTTTCTTCGCCTTCTCTTTCTTTCTTTTTAATTATAAATTTATTGCAATATTCACATAATTAGTTTTCTTATTCTCAATACTTGATCTGATTACTAACTTAAACTTATCATGTCCTAAGTATATTTTTAATATTTAGAGGTAATTATTTTTAACGTTTGATGCACTTATGCTTTTAATAATTGAATTGTATTAGTTGTTAAATTTTCATAGTAATAAGTGATACTTTGCTTTTATGCTGAGGAACCATGGTACCCAACTTAAATATGCTATAAATTTATCTATTTACTTTTTTCATATGCTTATTTTCTAATACTTGAATATTTGTTAAACATAACGAAAATAGGTAAGGCTTGTAAAAGTTTTTTTAGGAATATGGGTGCGGGAAGCTGAGCGATGACCACAATGAGTATGCGTTTAAATATAGTATCAAACAACTCTATTCGATCGAGGGATAATAGATATGAGCTGACAACTTATGTTTTATGGTATTTTGTTTTGGGTGAGATATACAACAAAAGTGATTAATGTTATCATCATCTTGTTTAATTTTTTTTAAAAAAAAAATAGAAGAACAAAAAGTAAGCCATCTTACTTTGTTGATAGCCTAATGAGATTTGCATCTTCCTTAGTAGCCCAGGAGTAAGCTTTTGTTTTTGCAAGAAATATTGAAACATACATTTTTAAAACAATAAAAAAGAAGAATATAAGAATTTATCACTTGACATGATATTATTAAATAATAATGATTTTGTTGTATTTTATAAAATATTCATAGCTAGTTGATTTTTCTTTATGTATAATTGATATGTAAAATTTGCTTGCTTAGAAATTATAACAAGTTGTATGTGTCATTTCTGGCACAAAATTCCATGTCTCAAATTTTTATAAGTTTGACTGAAAAACATGAGTTATGCCATAATAATGAACAAAAAATAGTATGTATATTTTTCCTTACAAATTATGATTTTGAATTTAGGGTTTGTTGGCCCTTCAAGACCAGACTGAAAATGTCAATACGGGATTGAGCAGAGAAGGCATTTTTGCACTTATGGATCGCATGATGTATCAGTCAACAGAAGGATCTATTAGTTACGATGATACATGTTCTATTTGTTTGGTAACAACTTATTTTCATTTAACTCTCTCCTCATACCGCTTAAACTATAGTCATGTATGTAAAATTATCTTACTCAAAAAATACTTTTTCCATTTTGCAGGATGACTACTCTGATGGGCAGACCATTGGAAGCGCCGACTGTCACCACACCTTTCACTTTGATTGCATCAGCCAATGGCTCATGCAGAAGAATTCATGTCCCCTCTGCAAAAGGATTGCATTGACAATTTAAGAACTCCAAGCTAGAATTGCATACATTAATGTGTATGCAATTGTTTATGTTATGCACATTATGAGAAAGTAAAAAATTTCGTGTTGAATGACATGAAATATAGCGATCTAGCTTGGGACTTGATTTATATCAAGGTTTTATGTTATGTACCTGTTAATTTGACAGTGAACTTGTGAAATGTTAGTCCAAAATATTGTGGTCGACAAGTTTTTCAATTAGGGAGTCAATGTGTAACATCTCGCAAAGTGAATTTTTGGTCAACTTCAAATGGCCATAACTCCTAGCTTAGGATGAGTTAGGTGTATTTCCAGATATAGTTGGGAAGCTCTTGGAATGATCTTTCCAACGCCGCCGAGTTTGCACGATTGCGAGTTCGTATGAGTAAGTTATGCCCTTTGGAAGTTGGGCTGTTGGATTAATGAAAGTCGAAATCCGGATATTTGAAGGGTAGTTTTCCTTACCCTTTTATTTTAATTTGTTTTTGGTAATTACTTAGGGGTCTAAACTGAACTTAGTCAGTTTACGCTTTCGGAAAAAGAGTTAGGGTTTTGAGAGAAAAGAAAATAAGAGGAGAAAAGAGTAGAAAGGAGAAGAACGTTCAAGATTCGTCAAGATCGTCGAGTTTGACTTGTGGATTTCATCGAGGGTGATCCCTACAAGGTATGTGAGATCACATAGCATTGGGTTAATTCGCCCACGCACCAATCATGATTTATTTTAATGAATTTAAGTTCTTGAAAGCTTAGAAATTGAGTTCTTGAATGGGTTTGTTGAAGTTTCATTAGATTCTTGTTTCGTTGAATTCATTGAGGAGTTGTTTGATCCTAATCTGTGATTTTATGTTCGATTTTGAG
The DNA here is from genome assembly GCA_029582545.1 of Solanum lignicaule. Lineage (NCBI taxonomy): Eukaryota > Viridiplantae > Streptophyta > Magnoliopsida > Solanales > Solanaceae > Solanum > Solanum lignicaule. The sequence continues at coordinate 9,050 of JAJOOF010006603.1, read as the reverse complement.
TAGAATCTGATGTACTTTGAACATTTAATCGATTCTAAGTAATTGGTGAAAGAACCCACGGAGTTTAAAGTTGGAAAACGAAGAAGAAATTTTGTCGATCAAAATTTGACACTGCCTCCGCGTATCGAGCCATTCCCTAGATCTGGGAAGTTTCATTTCGCGTCGCAGAGCTGTCACTGAGCATTCTGCCTCAAAAGTCATTTTCGAAACTAAATTTTAAAAGCGTCTCCGCGTCGTGGTCCCACCCTCAAATATTGATTTTCGATCTTTTCTCATGTTTAGCTATCTAAAATCGTTCCTAAAACATCATGAGATCTTTCCAATCAGATATCACAACCCTTGAATCCATAATTCAATTCAAGGACCAGTTAAGAGTCAAGTCAAGAGCAGTTAAGGTCAAAGTCAAGTGAAGTCTTTCAAAGTTTTCAAAAGTCTTTTATAAATGTTTTAACTTTGTTTTAAGACTTAAAGTTCAAGTTGAGTAAAGAGTAAAGTTTGAAGTCCATTTCTTCAAAAGTATATGGGGACTATGTGTTCCCAAAGGGTTTAAAATGCTTTCACATTTAAACAAGAAAGGAAACCTTTATTTCCAAAGAGCGTTTGAGCTAGCTTTCATAAAAGAGTAAATGCTTTCATAATTAAGCAATAGGGGAAACTTTGATTTCCAAGATAACCTTTGAGCTAAGTTTTGAACAATTATCTCAAATCATAGAAAGAAGTATGTTTTAAACATAAACAGCTAGTATCATATTTTGGGAGTAGTATTGAGCACTGATATGGGAACGAGCTTGAGTTTAGAGAACTCACATCTCCATAAACCATGTAGCCATCATGGGTAGAAAAGGGTCATACTTTTTAGATGAATCCTTTTCACATAGACTAGTGGATCCACTTAGTAAGTTAGGTCTTATACCCGTGGCAGGGTATAGGATGCGCTGGTAGCGTGACAGAGATCGATGTATCATCACAATAGCTCTTATGTGATGGTTGTCGGTTAGAGAAACTCCCACAGCAGTACTTTGTATTTTTATATACATCAGTTTATTTGTATTTTTACATACATCTCAGAGTTATTTGTATCTTTGCATACACACAGAGTTGACATAATGTTTTAAACATCTTTTGTTTATTTGCATTTGTTTTGAACTGCTTTATATTGAAATGAGTTCAGTTATGTTGAGTTGAGTTGACCCAGGTAAGTTCTTCAGTTCCTTTCAGATTCTTTTCAACCCTATGTTGTGTTTAACTTTCTAACTCGCATACTCGTACATTCAATGTACTGATGCCAGTTGTCCTGCATCGTATTATGATGCAGACGCAGGTAACTAGGATCGGAATCCAGTGCATCGTTGATCCAGTGAGCCATTCAGAGTCTGTTGGTGAGCCTCTTTCCATTTCGGAGGATCCCTTTTATTTACTTTCAGTATTAGATAGTTCATTAGGATGTTATGGGCCTGTCCCAACATCTATCTCAGTTGTTTTAAAGGCTTCACAGATAGTCAGTCTGATGTTAGTTCATTCGTCATCATTTTTTTATTGACTTATGTATAAATTTGAGTTGCCATTTTGGCTAAGTTAAATGTTTATTTTCAAAACATTATTAGTTCAGTTTGGGACATGTTGAATTATCTTGTATTTGGATTCTCTTTCTTATGTCTAAGTCTTCCGCTGAGTAAGTAAGTCAGGCCAAGGGTTCGCTTGGGGCCAGCAATGGTTCTCGAATGTCAATCCCACCCAGGGTGCAGGCTCGAGGCGTGACACAATGTACCTTTACTTTCCAGGGGAGGTGTGTAGTTTCTTATGCTAAGTTTTTCTCCACCTTTTGAGCTCCGAAGGGGAGGACCACTATTTTAATTAAGGAAAGTATGTTTTTTACGGGAATATACATTACTTTGGAGTTTTTATGACTTAAAATGACAGATATTAGTTTTATGATTGTGGTGTACATATAGGTTCACTTTTGCACTTTTAAATTTGAGGTATCATTCTGGACGACCTGTTGACTTAGATACGGGTTATGTTTTACTACATTGCATTTGTTGATGAGTCTGAGGTATCATTCTAGGAAGATCAAGGTTTCTTTCGGGTTTCTATCTTTATGTATTGATCATTTGCATTGCACTAGCCTATTTTGATCGACTTGATATTTGTTGTGACAGTCTTGTACTTTAGTGCTTCTTGCTTGTTTAACTGGGTTTCATTCTCTCTATTTTCAGTAGTTGAATGTCCCTCATTAGAACCTTTTAATTGTGATGTTAGAACTATCGTTTTTCTTCTTTATATATATAATCTTTCTGAGTTCGGTCTGTCTATGATACCTATTGAGTACCCTATATTTTGGTGCTCATACTTCACTTCTGCATCTTTTTTCTGATGTAGCTCTCGGTACAAGCCACCCTCAGTTAGGGTTGGACTCCCTTGGTCATTGCAAATTCATATTGTGGTGAGCTCTTGACTTTCAAAGGCTTTTTGTTTTTCCTTCTTTTGTATTTATCTATATTATTGTATTTTTATTAGATACGCTTGTGTAGATAGTATTTATTCTTTACCGGTGAAATTAACTTGCCTACAGGGAGATTTATAGTAGGCGTCATCATAATTTGATTTTGGATCGTGATATTCTTATAGATCTTTTCATGGAACATGAATTGAAGACTGGCCCAATGTGTTCTTGGTCATACCTATTGAGGCATTACCAGATTTGGATGTTGTAGTCTTCTGATTGTGAGAAACATGGTGTCGTTGGTGGAACGGTGAGTAACGACTTTTCTTTTTTCATCTCTGAAATCACAATGTACATTTTTATGGTAACAACTATTTGTGAGGTGCTTAGAACAATTATTGAATTGTTGTTCATTGATTTATTTTTGTGATATATTGCTATGTTTATATTAAGTAGAGTATCGAAGGAAGAGGAAGTTAGTAGAATGTTAATTTTAGTGACGAACTCCTATTGTTAATTGCTAAACTTTGTAAGATGTGTCAATATAGCTTGAGATTTATCATGTTATTGATTTTCTTTATCATTATCAACATGAATTGATGAACTTAAAGACATAAAAGAAGAAAAAAAATTGGTATAAGATAACTTAAGTAACAATATTTTTATAAGTGAATGGGTGTGTATAGTTTTGCACCATATGCTTAATATATATGGAGAAACTTTGAAAATTTTGTTCAAATTAAGTTTTTCAAAATGCAGATTCTACGAATTGATAAAAAGGAAATTAAAAAGGAACTCATCTTTTAACTAAATCAAACTAAGTGTAATGGACTTTTTAATGAAGATCTATGAATCAATGGCGAAAAGTTTCAATAACAGAAAAGAGAAAAATACCAAAACTCAGTAAAACAAATTTTTAATATTTTCATGTGGTAGTAGTCATGTGAATAATGCTCACAAAATTCCAAAAATAGATAAAAACAAACATGTTCTAGAAAGATATCAATACATATCCTGGAGGGTGGCATGGGAATAGCTAATGTCACAAGGAATGAAAGAAGTCTTGACTATGATAATCAAAGTGTAATCTAAAGATTTCACTATTTTTTCCTCTACAGTAAGATATTTAATTACATTGCCATCCTAGTTGCAAATTTATTTATCATACATCTCAATTTAAATTGTTTGGCTGATAAAACAAATAATACCTCAACTATATTGGTTGATGAAATTTTGTGTGCCTTGGTTCTATAAATTTTCAAGTTTCTCTATCCCCCACCCCTCCTCCCTCACCCTCCACCTCCCCCAACACACATATTTTGTCCTCGAGTGTATCATTTCTTAAAAATTTGTCTTCCACCTAAATTAATTCTTGCTCTTTAGTTCTAGCGAATTGCAGATCTACTTGAGGAGTTCATCCCCTTGCAGCTCGTCATTTCATTAATCTTATCATTACAGTAAGTTATTCATTCCTTTTTAAAATTTGAATTTGATTGCATCCATGTTGATGGATTCTTTGTTGGCAGTGATTTTCTGCATTAGTTTTTATTTTAATTGAGATATAGATCGTTATTTTATTGAACTTTTCCTTTTTGACAAAAATAGTTGTCTGCTTATTTTTTTTGTCTTTCCTTCAAGTTAGTATGAAAGAAACAAAAAAAGATAGTTGATTATTTGAAAATAATTTTTCTTTAAATTGATGTGTTTCATGTAAACTATGTACGTAGCAAATTATAAATATATATATTGATATTATTATATCACTGTGATTTCCTATCTAAACAATCACTAACTATTCGCCAGAACATACCTTAACTATTATTATTTTTTCATAATTTATCAATGTAGACATACATATGGACTTACATATGCATATATGCTCATCAATGTTGCAAACATTAGATCAATTGTTTTCTGTGTAGTTTTCTTTTTATCCCTTTTTGAATGAAAAGTTATGTATAAAATTTGAGAAGAATGATTAATTTCAATGATATTTGTGGCAATGTTATATATATAGATGATTTGTAATTATTTTAAATTAGTTGACCACTTGAGAAACTACAATAAGCTATTATTAAAAGAAAAAGTTTGTTTAGGAATATGAGTGCGGGAGGCTGAGGGACGACCATGTTTTATTAAAACTAAAAGATCTTTTGTTTGGTGATACAAATATAGGGTTAACATATTGTGTTAAGTAATTACTTTTCCTAAAATGAAACTAGTAATGAATTCTAACTCCTTATTGTACTGGGTGCTAATCACATTTTCATTCCAGCTTATGTCTTGTAAACCTTAGTTCCTTACTTATTTTATGTGTTCAACAATTTACTTTACCTTTTTATCTTTTTCTTTTATTTTATTAGCTGAAGACTTATTGACTACATCTATCCTTTTCAAACTTCAGTTATGAGATCAGATACTCGTAATGTTGTTGTTATATATTTTATGGTGCTCCTTGAAAGTTTATTTTATTTAGTACAATTGTTTAACCTCTCAAATTTACCTTTGTTTAGTCATAGTATATGATGAAAAATTTAATTCTAATACTACCTTTTAAACCTTGATATAATTAAGTTAGAAAGTTAGTAATATGCAAATCAAGTATTTTTTGTGTTTTGAAATAGTAACAACACCTTTTGTTCATGTATATAAACAATAAACAATAGATAATGAAAAAATAATAATTAATAGGGATACAAATGAAGTCTTGTTCAGTAAAAGTAACTACCACATGCAAAAATTTACTTTGAATTTTAAATCCTTCATTTATATGATTTTGAACAAGGCCCCAAGCTAAATGAGGTCCACCAAATTCAGCTACTACAACATGTTTCTTCAAGTGAAATCAATATTTAAAATAAACAATATTATTATGAAAAGCATTAAAATTACATCTCAACTTGGATCTCCTACTATATTAGGCACCATTGTACATTTAATGCATTTACATGACCTAAAAAACATATAGTATCTTTAAATTCATCGTTGATTGATGTCATTTGTGATTTTTAAAAAACAATATCACTGTTATGAAGAAAATAACACAAAATCATATACTTATAATCTAATGCTAAAAATCAATGAAAATCTAATTTGGTGATGATATTTTGGGGATTTGTGGTGATCTTTGTCGTTGTTAAGGGTCTAGTTTCTTGTAGTGAATCCTAGTTGACAACACTTATATGGATGGACTAGTCCACGTGGCTTGCCACGTCACTGAAAAAATTTGATTGTTAATCATTAAGGGTGTTTGTGGTCTCTTTAGATAACGGAGACATTTTTTATTCCAAAAATATAATTAAGGGTATAAATGATTTATTTCGCACAGTTCATAAGAAATTTTGATCATTTTCCGAAGAATATTTAAAAATTATTTATATATTTAGAATCTACAAAAAAAATACTATATATAAGTAACAAAAATTAATAATTGAAATTATTTAAAGAGAATACGAGCAATCTGCGGTTCAAAATTTTCTTATTTGACCCTCAAAATTTATATTATATCATATAAATTGAAATAGAGAAGATAAAACAACTCCAAAATGCATGTTTGAGATTAACTAAATTTAATAAATCACATCCATTTTTTTCAGGAACCAGAACAATGATCTCGCAAGCCCATAGGCTCAAGCAAGTCTGATGTCATTTTTTTTTTTAAAAAAAAAAAAAATACTCCTATAGTATACTACTATAATTTTAATCTTCTATGTAAATATAATTTTAAATAATTATAATAAGAAATGAGATATATTCCTCTTGTTTTATTCAAACTTGTAAGCTGATAGTAGGCTGTTGTAGACCAGAAGGCATTAACACATGAAGCTTCAGCTGGATGATCCTTATAACTTAGTTTCATGTCCAGTAATTTTATTCCATTACATGGATTTGGTTTGCTACAATCGAATTTCACTGCACCTTATGTAGCCGATGTTCCATGTATGTCCTCATATGTTATGTCACTAACCTTGATGCCTGAACCCTGAAAAAAAGTATTCACACGAAACGAAATAATAATTAGGGATATTGTTTAGTAGCTAGTAAGAATTATGCACGTATATGATTCTGTATTACCTGCTCAGGACAATTTCCACAGCCAGGGCAGTAATTTTGATCAATGATGATGGGATTTTGGACATTATTCATGACTACATGTTGAAAAAGTACATTCCTAACAAAGCCATTGCTAGGCCTTGCCCATGTTTTGACCCTCACACCATTCTGAGTCCCAGTAAATGATGATGTTTTAACTGTCACATTTTGTACTCTTGCCTCTTGCATCTCCCAACCTAAGCTCCCAATGCTACACCAATCCAAAATTTTAGTCAAAGTTTATATAAAAAAGACAAAACATTTCCATTCATAGAAAAACATACCACTACAACAAAAACAAATTTTAGCGGCAATAAATAAATAAATTATTACAGAGTGTTAAAGTCTTTACCGGCATTAATTAAGTGTCATTAATGAAGTCCATTCTTCAAACAGTCTATTTGCATATGATGGTACTGCAATATTAACAAATTTACAAGGCAGTCAATTATTGATACATATTCAAGTCTGACCAAGATAGTAGTAACTTATAATGCCATATGGCTCAACACATAAGAGATGTGTATTTTTCTGAGGAGAAGGTTCCAATATTATATCAAGACAATGTTGCTTGGGTAACTCAAATGAAAGAAGAATATATTGAAGGAGACAAAATAAGCATATTTCTCTGATGTTCTTTTCATCACGATCTTCAACAAAATTTATACAATATTGATATGTGTTATCTTTGAAATGTTATGCGATGTTTTCATCAGGGGAAGTAAATACGCGCTGCACTCTTTTCTACTTGTCTTAGATTTTGCCCCAATGAGTTTTCTAGGCAAGGTTTTCAATGAGGCAGCGACCAACGCATATTACAGGATATATGTACTCTTTTTCCAACATGACAGCTCATGGAGGGGTCTCCGAATCGTGGATGAGGTTCGTGGATTGAGTTTTAGACTTGGTGAAATGTTAACACCAAGAGCTCTATAGATAGCTTGTACGGGTTGTAAAAGGGAACTATAATCCATAGTTGTTGATTCATGGTTGTCTTTTAGAAAAACTCAAGTCTCTAAAGAATTGTTTACGACTAGCAAGTACATCCCGTCAAAGGATGTATGAACCGTACTTGGCACTCATGATTCGTAAGCCTGTAGACCCATCCTTTTAGATAAGACTCAAATGTACAAGAGGCTCTACAGGTTGTGGAAAAGAGTATGGACCGTCGATGGTAACTCAAGGTTCCTATTGATTAGACAATGGAACTTTCAGTTCAAGGATCCACGAGTGGATAGTACGGTTCGTAGAAGTTAGTACAAATCATAGATGACCCTTGTGGGTGGCTCTATCCAGTTTTATTAAGGGTAATCCATTATTTTCTAACCTTCCTAAGCCTAAACGCTGACAGTAAGGTTCTTTTCAGTTTATTTTTGCCCCAACACTCTCATAATCATTCCCAAGGCTTATAGCAAGGATTTAAGAGGAGAAATCTAGGGTTTCAGTTAAGTTCTTCAAGTTTCCTTAAAAACATTGTTCTTCTAGGTATGTAAGGCTATTCATAGTGTTGAACTAAGTTCTTCCTCATGCCCTACATCTAAATTTAGTCACTATGAGTAAATTGTAAGGTTTAATGCTAAACTCCCTTAATTCTAAACTTTGCTTTTATTCCTTAGTTGGCGTTCTGATTTCATTATAATTAAGACTATAATATTTATATATTCTGAGTTTGAATCATTATCCATTTTCATTTTATTACATAAAACCTTATTTTAGTTAAGAATTATTAAGAACCTTAATAAAATTGTTTATAAGCATTGATTTCTCACTTAAAGTAAGTTTAATTGTTTTACATGATTATTTGAGAAGAGCTTTAAGGGAACACAAATAGCTCCAAGTTCATCCTTTTTTTTTACTTAGAAAGGCTTTACTAATCACCATATGTTATTATAAGTGGGAAGCTCCTAACCTCAAAGTTGGATTACCATTTTGCCCTTCACTTAAATAATTTTTTAATTTTTTAAAATATAAAAAATGTAAAAGTATATTCTAATAAATAATTAGATAAAAAGTCATTCAAATAAATGAAGTCCAAACATTTCAAAACATCTCTTATTTAATTTTAAGTTAAAGAATTTGAAGAGTTTCCATTGATAAAATTATATACATGATTTTCCCCACAAAATACATTATTTTTGCTATCTTCTCATTTTGGGTGACAATAGCATGTGAGTTGATTTATCTCACAAAATTAGAATTCTAATTTTTCATGTTTCTTTTGATCAATAAATTTTAGTCATATATATGTATATAGATAGAACTCATATTACAGGTTTTGTTGTGAACTGTAAATTTGAGACTTAGCAAATGCACCAGAATAATCTACCTTTATTCATAGGTTCCAATTCCTTTTTATAGGAAATACATGAAAGTTAAAGAAAAACGAAAATACAGGACATGACTCAACTAACTCCACTACTGACAGAAAAATAGGAAATAGAAATTGACTTGTTCCAACCCTGAAGAATAGGTCTTTGTTGAAGTAAACTAAAACTGAAGAAAAACTAACTCAACA
>JAJOOF010006602.1:0-33677 GCA_029582545.1 Solanum lignicaule | reverse complement strand
TGTCTTTTGCAAGGGCACCTGCCTCCTCCCAGCTGTACAAGGCCTCAGTAACTCTCCTAGGCATAGTCCAGGATATGCCTTTAAGGCTCAAGAAAATCCTCCAAAGCTGCCGAGTGTATTTGCAGTGTAGAAATAGATGGTTTACAGTTGCTAAGGTTTCCCCACATAGGAAACACCTAGAGCATAAGGTTATCCCCCTTTTCATTACATTATCCCGAGTCAGGGCAGCTTCCTTAGCTAGCAGCCAAATAAAGCATGAGACTTTGTGGTGGATTCTACACTTCCATATTTGTTTCCAAGGCCAGATGGGACTCTGCTGGCTTGATTGATCCGTCAGCCTGTAAGCTGAATGCACTTTGAACTCTCCTCTATTGTTGCCTTTCCACCAAAGCATATCCTCATATGCCTGAAGTCCAGTAAAGTGTCCAGCCATGTTGAGGAATTCTGCCAACCTCATCACTTCCCAGTCATTTGGTTCTCTCCTGAAGATGAAATTCCACCCTTGTGGTGTCCATAGTTCTGCAATAGTTCTTTGTTGGAACATTGCCAGATTGTAAATATCAGGGAAAAGAGTTTCCAGGTTACCTTTCTCATGCCATTCATCCTTCCAGAACTTCCTTGTTGAGTTTTTTCCAAATATCTAAACCAATTAAATAATCCTGTTGATGTGATGGGGAAGTCTTTACATACTACTTGATAGAGCATCCAATAATTTATATCAGAGCTTCAAAAGTTTTTTAAGAAAATGTTATCATTAATTTATACGAAGGGAATTGTCAATTTTTTCAGAGACACTCTTTTGTTCCTTTACTCCTTGGGTCTTTTTGGACAGGACTCAAAATTTCTTATGCACTCTATTATGCTATGGGTAATTTGCAGATGAGAAATAGTTATGCGTGCCATTTTGGAACTTAGTCGTAAGTTGTATCCCCTTGCAGTTTGTTGTGAGCCCAAATTGGAACTTATTTCAAATTTGGCTTGGATTCTTTGATATTTGTAAGCTTGTACTCTCAAACATACTTGGTCATTACAGAAATGTCTGTTGACTAGATTGTAGGTGTACTTAATCATGAGCTAATGCTGTGGGACTATTAAAAACTAATTTCTATATGCAGAAGGTGCATTTGGATTCCAAACAGACAGTTAACATCATCATGATGGGTTGACTGGAAGTATTGTTCTGAAAAACTAAGTTTAGATTGTTTTGGAAAAGATTTTATGCTTTTAAAACACAACTATCAAACACTAAGTTGGCAAAAGAAACTTAAGAAGCACACAAGATTTAATTTGCATAAATATCCAGGAACAGTCATATGTGATCCACATTACCCTGACTTTCTAGTTTAGATCCATGGTGCATTTAGTGAAGCAATGATGTCCAAAAAGAGGAATCTGGATCTATCAAAGTAGGGTTGGTGTGGGGGTGTAGAAACCTATTCTTCCATTTTCTAATTTAACCTCCTATAAGCTACATGTTTCCTTCCTGCCTTACCTTCAGGTGAACTCAAAGGGAAAATTTGTGCAAGGAACCAATGACAACAAGATCCACAGGAATCGCCAATCCTCCAAGAAACATCAGGAAGCAGCTTCATCAGATGATGAGCAGGAGGATTCCAGGAGGGGACGTTCCAAGTTGGAACGATGGACAAGCCACAAGGAAAGAGACTTCGGTATCGATGCTAAATCATCTTCCCTGAACATGAAAGACAACAATGTACACAAGGGCACCGGTACTTCATTAGCTAACAAAAATCAAGATGAAGCTTTAAAGATGGTTGAAGACAATCAACAACCTGCAGCTAACAATAAAAATGGAGGTGCCCCTGAGATTAATAGCCTAGAAACAAAGCCCGTGGAGGATAAACACTTGGAGACAGTTGAGAAGTTGAAGAAGCGTAGTGAGCGCTTCAAGCTTCCAATGCCAAGTGAGAAAGAAGCTCCCGTAAGTAAAAAGGTGGAAGGTGATCCATTATCCTCAGTTCAAAGAGAAACCCCTCCAGATTCAGAGGTGAAGCCAGAGCGTCCAGCACGCAGGAGGAGATGGACAAGCAATTAAACGAGAATTCAAGGACCATCTTTGTTTGATGGCTTATTTCCTACTCATGGAGTATATGCCCTCCTTGGCTAATGTGTTACCAATGTGCACAACTTAATGACGCCTGTACTGCTGTTGTCTATTCAGGATCTGAGGTTTGTTTAGACCTCCCATAGTAGATTTGGGAATCTGTAACCATGTTGAGATTATCTATTTGGTTTTCTTAATTCTGTAATACATGTATATACCAGTAAGCCTAACATCATAGTGGCCCATTGTTGGGGTGCCAGAATTACATTTTTGGGTATTAAATGACATTGAATTATAGTGTATGAGTAGTAGTAAACACTGTATTGGAGAACCATAGTTAGCGACTATGGCTGATAACTATGCCCTCCATGGTCATTCTTCCTTGAAGGCCACTCCCTGCCAGGAGTCTTCTGTGTTTGCTGTCACTTTTTTGGACTATGAACTTCAGGAACTAAAACTCGGTGTCTACAAGATGAAGGGACCATGGCAGAGAAGCAGATTTCAGGAGAATCTGGAACTAGGAAACAGGGACCTGAAATTGCCCTTACCCGTGTAGTATGTATCGTGGTAAACTGCTTTGTCTCTTGGAAAATTTATTTGTTTCGCTGGAGCACAAAGTCAGAACGCGATTTTTGTATGTTGTGCTAGAGAAAAATATCTGAGTTACAGAAATTATTACAGAAGAGAAGAAAATCTCTTTACCACGCAGTTGTTCTCTATTCTCTTGTAGCTTTTTCGTTTTTTTTTTTCTATAATAATTTCCTGTGGTTAACATAGTCGAAAAATTGTAACATGAGGCTCGTCGATTGCTTATCAAGCATTGCATAAATGTTGGCTGGAAGGGTGGTGTCTACCTTGCTGAAAGTGAACTTGAGGTTTGGAGAGGCAACTTGCGAGTGTTACCTTGCAGAAAGTGAACTTCGAAAGAAGTTTGATGAAACTGATGATTGCAGATGATAGAAATGAGCACTGAATAGAGTAGGATGCAACAATAACGACATATAGTGATTCACATTTCGTGAAATTAGAGAGATTGTTTTCGATAAAGCATATCAACACAGATTTGAAAAGGAAATACAATAGCGAGAAGATTGCATTCTTCCAAAAGGAAACATTTTAGAGTTATACACGTTTTTGATGTCTTAATTATTGATAAAATTTAATTTTCTTTTGTGATGTCCGATTAAGCGTATATAACCATGAAGATTGTATTCATCCAATGTGCAATTTGATAACTCGAATACAAAAAGAAGTTATTGATTTATCGGTAATAGATTATTAGTTAGCAATTTCGGTAATGATTTTATTTTTTTAATTATCAGGTTATCGGTTCTTAACAGTTTGGGTTTTTACTTGACGTGTTAGCCGATAGCCTAATAGCAAATTAATAAATTATATTTATATCATTCATTATATAAAGTTTTTGACTTGGAGTCTAGTTTCACACTTTTATTTCTGACTCTCTCAAATTCTCGGTTATTCTACAATGTATCGGTGTTTGCTTTTGAACATGATGCAAAATGTCATTTCATGTGTATGATTCATTTGGTTTGTCACCTTGTTTCAAGTGATTTTCAACGGTTTTTTTTGGTCAAATCTTAGCGGTTAAAGCAGTAGCCGAACTAATAACTGATAATCGATAAGTCAAAATTTTAATAGTTCAATAACGATTTAGGATATCTTCAAATCGATAACTAATAAATCAAATTGATAACCAACAAATCGAACAGATAAACTTCAAAATCGAACCGATCTTAGTTGGAATTTCGAGATTGCAAATAATGAGTAAATGCAAGGATAGAAACGTAAAATGAGGAGACTATAGAGTACTATAAAGTCACCTCTTTCTGCATAATTCCTTTCTATATGAACTCTAGACAGGAAAAAAATGAGGCAACAGAGAGGTATTTGGGGAGTTTTAATGGTGGTTGCCCTCTCTCTGTTCGCCGGTGATTATTCCATTTTGGCGAAGAAAACTTCAAATAAACCACCATTTATCTTTAGGGGTCGTTTGGTACTGCTGTTGTATTGAAACTTCCGATGAATAATCGGAAGTTTTTTGCAGTATGTAGGTGTACACACACATACATCTATGTATCTATATATATATATATATTCACATACAGGAAGGAAAGGTTTAGGGTTTAAGATCTGACCCTTTTACTGTTTCTTCTTCTTCTTCTTTTTCCTCATCATCATCATCATCTGTGAATCCTTGAAAAGGGTTTTCGCGATGTTTGGAGTTGTTGTTGTTGTTGTTATTATTATTATTATTATTATTATGGTTGTTGTTGTTGTTGTAATGCATGAGAGGCTATGATGATTAAGGTGTCTAGAGTTCATGGGGTTAAAGGAGCAGGGTCCGTATCTTGGCGGGGCGACCCGGAAGGCATTTTGGTAGTGCAACCGAGGTCTGCAGCCATGGCGGATGCGTTGTCTCCTTTGCTCTGATTATACAGATCTGAGCCTTAAAATCGGAAGTTACTGCAGTATGTGTATACACACATTCATTGTTCATCTCTCTCTATATATATACAGGAAGAAGGGTTCAGGTTTAAGATCTGACTCTTTTGGTTCATCGTCGTTATTTTCACCTTCTCCAAGGCTACCACTTTGTTACGGATGAGAGGCTGTGATGATTAAGGTGTTTAGAGTTAATGGGGCAAGGGAGCTGGACCCGTATCTTGGGGGGGCAACCGAGGTCTGCAGCCATGGCAGGTGCATTGTCTCCTTTGCCTTGATTATACTTATCTGAGCCTTAATGAAGTCCAATACGAACGAATAGGCTGTGTTGAGTTAATCAGGTTTTGGTCAGGTCGAACCGAACCGAATCTTGGTAGGGAAAACTAAACTGTGTTGTAATGGATGTTAGGAATTCATTTAGCTTATCCAACTAGATTGTTGTTGTATGCTATTCTGGTTTGCAGCTATGGTGGTGTCCCTTTCATTTAACCCGATTTTGTGATTACCCAACTGAGAATAATTCGTCGGAATGTAAAATAAGTAGGAACACTTGAGAATATGAATTAGGCCAGAGCATTGTGATGGGCAATAATTGCCTGAATGCTATCATGGATTCCACTTTTCAGCCATGTTGGCGTTCCTTCCTTACTCACCGGTAAATAGACCGATGAAAGAACCGAGCTGTTGTTGGCGTAGTAATGTAAATATGACCTTTGGGAAGATATAATAATCTTCAAGTTGTTACTCTCTAGCTAAACTTTTACACAGTTTTTACAATATTCCAACTGTTTGAAGGAATGGGCCTCATCTTCCCATTCCAAGAATGACTAGATTTTTGTTACCAAGGGATATCGACCAATCTTCACCTTCATTTACTTATGTTGAAAAAACGGAAGCAAGTAATATAACGAAAATAAGTTTTATAAATAATATTTCGAGTCCTTACAATATTTTTGATCCCTGCCCCTTGACCACCATACTACTTGAACCCCTTCTTCCTATCTCATTCATTACTATTGTTAAACAATTTTGTTTACTTATCCAACATTAAAAAATATATCTATTTATACTTTTCAACCAAATAGTTTCCTCACATCAGAATATCAAACCATGAACAAAAGAAAGATGATTATTAACGAGCACCAAACAATTGCTATATCTTCTATGTGCTAACTTTGAATTCGAAGAGTGAAAATATGTATTATCGAACTTATTAATTATAATATTAAAAGAAAATGTAACGCATGTAAAAGAAAGATACTACATGTACTATAAAATAGCAATCCAAAGATTGCGTTCTGAAACTCTGGATGGGAAAAAAATGAGGCGATGGAGAGGCATTGGGGAGTTTATAATGGTGGTTGCCCTCTCTCTGTTCTTCAGCCGATGATTTCCCTTTTCTAAGTTTCACCATACTTGAAAATGGTCTTATCATATATACTAAGAGCTTGTTTGGATTGGCTAAATGTTGAGCTCTCTAATGATGTTTTCTAGAGTTGGGTCAGGCATATTGGAGCTAGCCCGTATCTTGGTGGGGCGACGACCCGGTAAGGCATTTCCATTGTTTTGCTAACTGAGGTCTGCAGCCATGGCGGTTGCTTTGTCTCCTTTTTTGCTTGATTTTGTATTACAGATCTGAGCCTATAACACTTTTGAAAACTGCTTCTGCTTCTTCACTTGTTGATGCTGTAACGATGACAAATGTTATTGGAGCTGCACGTATCTTGGCGGGGCGACCCGGTAAGGCATTTCCATTGTTTTGCAAACTGAGGTCTGCAGCCATTGCGGTTGCTTAGAACCTCAAAAGAAAAAACCATTTCAGTTTTGGCAAGTAATTATTTGTGAACCCCTTTTTGTTAGAATAGCTCAGAATGAGGCAGCAGAGAGAGTAATGGGATTTCTAATCAAGGGTGGTTGCCCTTCTCTATCTGCTTTGCTTATGATTCTTCCATTTTCTAAACAAACCAACAGCCCTTAAAAAAGAGAAAGAGAGAAAGATGGAGTACACACTAGTTTCTGTTGTTTTTTTCTTCCAGTCAGTTAGGTTCTGGACTGTGATTTTCTTGAGCTGAGTCTATTGGAAACAACTTCTCTAGTCTCCAAAAAGGACAGGGTATGTACCATTGCTAGCTTTTAATTATAGGATGAGGCTGTGATGATAACAAGTAAAGTTGTATATAGTTAGGTTGGGCATTGGAGCTGCACGTATCTTGGCGGGGCAACTCAGCAAGGCATTCTGTTTTGTAGCCGAGGTCTGCAGCCATGGCGGTTGCTTTGTCTCCTTTTGCCTGGTTTTATAATGAATCTGAGCCTCAGGAGAAAGAATTGGCTGAAAGACGCTTGATTCTTGTGAATTCCCTTTTGTTAGGTTAGCCTAAAAAAGGCAAGAATGAGGCAGTAAAGAGTATGGGATTTCTATCAAGGGTGGTTGCCCTTCTCTCTATGCTTTGCCTGTGATTCTCCATTTCTCAAAGCAAACCAACAGCCCTTAAAAAAGAAAGAGACAGAGAGATACACTTGAGTTTCTGGGTTTCTTTGCATTTTTGCACCCAAACGTATGCTCATAAGGCAATACACACAACTATGCTACAACAACAACTGCATGACTATTGACTATGAAAACTATTAAAGAGGCAGTGATGATTTCTGGGCTAACTGAATTTCGGGCATGGAGATTACCCACCCCGTGTCTTGGCGTGGCAACTGATATGACCTGTAATTGAGACCTCATGCAATCGTGTATTGCAGCCATGGCGTGGTTGAAATCTCTTTTGCCTTATCATAACACAAATCTGAGCCTCAATTTGCTTAAGAAAAAAGGGAAAAGGGTCAAATTTACCCCTTCACCATGACCATGCATAGGGGGCAATATCTTTTCCATGATAAATGTGGGAGATATTGAACCCACACCCTTTTCAGGAGAAGTTAAAATACTCACTACTAAGATGCTCTCTATTTCAAGGGCTCCGAGAATATAAACTACAGTAAAACCTCTCTAAAAATTGATACTCGATAAATTAATATACTCTCTCAAATAATATTTTTCTCCTGCCCCGGCTTGGGCCAGTGGAAAAAATGACTGATTTCGATAAGATAATATATTTTCGGAAGTCCCCTATATAAATGTATGGTCCCATTATCTGAAGTAACAATACAATACAATGGGTAGCAACCATCCAAACAAGTTGTTATTGATTCGTTCGGTTTAGATACAAGTTATGCTAGTATGATTGACGGCTTTAAAGAGGCAATGATGATTTTAGCAACCTTTCATTTCTTTATGAGCTTATTAATCGGACATTTGAGATTATCTGGCTCGTATCTTGGTTGGGCATAACCCCAAATTTTCTGGTGATTTTTGCAGCCATGGCGTCGTTGGATCTCTTTTTGCCCGGAATGTAACACAGATCTGAGCCTCATTTTCTGGAAACTCTTCTTTGTATAAATCTGAGGTTGCGGTTAAAACAGAGAGCTGTGGGGAGTTTTTAGGGTGGTTTTGCCCCTCTCTGTCATTATCTGCTGCCAATGATCTCTCAAATAAAAGTGTTTCCAATTGCAAAATCACCCTTAGTTGATTGATTTATTACTCCCTCCATTCCACTTTTTAGAGGCTATGAAGATTGTTGTTTGTGAAAGATGAATCAGACATTTTCCTCTTGAGCTAAAAGACTGTTTAGGCATTTGGACAAAATGACCTAAAGTAAGTGTGTTCTGCAACTCTAGACGGAAAAAATGAGGCGACGGAGAGGCATCGGGGAGTCTTTAATGGTGGTTGCCCTCTCTCTGTTCTTCCGCTGATGATTTCCTTTTCAAAATTTCACCAAAACCACCATAGTTGAAAAAGGTCTAATCACATACTACGAGCGTGTTTGGATAGCTGGCTTATATTATGTGCTGTTGAGCTATAATATACTCTCTCTAGTCCATATTAAAGTGAACTGAAGCACACTACTACTACTACTTCTCCTTCTTCCTATGAGGCTGTGATGATGACAAATGAAGTTGTCTAGAGTTGGGTCGGGCCTATTGGAGCTTGCACATATCTTGGCAGGGCGATCCGGTAAGGCATTTCCATTGTTTTGCTAACTGAGGTCTGCAGCCATGGCGGTTACTTTGTCTCCTTTTTGCTTGATTTTATCTCACAGATCTGAGCCTCAAGAAAAAGACCCGTTTCTGTTTTTGCAAGTAATTACTTGTGAACCCCTTTTTGATAGGTTAACTCATAATGAGGCTGCAGAGACAGTAATGGGATTTCTATTCAAGGGTGGTTGCCCTTCTCTCTGCTTTGCCTATGATTCTTCCATTTTTGAACAAACCAACAGCCCTTAAAAAAGAGAAAGAGAGAAAGATGAAGTACACACTAGTTTCTGTTGTTTTCTTTCTTCCAGTCATTTAGGTTCTGGACTGTGATTTTCTTGAGCTGAGGCCTGTTGGAAACAACTTCTCTAGTCCCCCACAAAGGACCGGGGTAAGGTCTATGTACCCTTGCTAGCTTTTAATTATAGGATGAGGCTGTGATGATAACAAATGAAGTTGTATAGAGTTGGGTTGGGCATTGGAGCTGCACGTATCTTGGCGGGGCAACCCAGTAAGGTATTCCATTTTGCAACTGAGGTCTGCAGCCATGGCGATTGATTTGTCTCCTTTTGCCTGGTTTTATAACAAATCTGAGCCTCAGGAGAAAGAATTAGCCGAAAGATGCTTGAAGTCTTGTGAATTCCCTTTTGTTAGGTTAGCCTAAAAAGGGCAAGAATGAGGCAGCAGAGAGTATGGGATTTCTATCAAGGGTGGTTGCCCTTCTCTTTATGCTTTACTTATGATTCTCCATTTCTCAAAACAAACCAGCAGCCCTTTAAAAAGAAAGAGACAGAGAGAGTACAATTGAGTTTCTGGGTTTCTTTGCATTTTGTACCCTTAAACGTATGCTCATAAGGCAATACGCACAACTATACTACAACAACAACAATAAAATGACTATGAAAACTATTAAAGAGGCAGTGATGATTTCTGGGCTAACCAAATTCCGGGCATGGAGATTACCCAACCCGTATCTTGGCGTGACAACCCGGTTTGGCCTGTAATTGAGACGCATAACTCACACATGCAATCGTGTGTTGCAGCCATGACGTGATTGGCTTCTCTTTTGCCTTGTCATTTCACAAATCTGAGCCTCGATTTGCTAAAGAAAAAAGGGAAAAGGGTCAAATTTACCCCTTTACTATGCATAAGGGGCAATATCTTTTCCATGATTAATGTGGGATATATTGAACCCACGCCCTTCTGATTTGCAGTTTTAATGCTTTTCATTCATAATGTATCTCCATCTTTTGATAAGTAACTGCTCAAGAATGAGGCATTTGAATGAAATGTTTGATTTTTGAAGGGTGGTTGCCTCCCTTCTCTGGTAAGCCCCGGATTTTGTTTTGAAGTCTTGCATTTATGCTAGTTAACCATGTTCATATTTTTCTGGTGGTTGTTGCAGCCATGTTGTCATCGGATCTCTGTTTGCTTGAGCTTAATTTCTGGGAAATTAGAAAAAATTGCATAAATGTGATACTTTGAAGCTGATGTTTAAATTGTCAGTGGTGATAGAAGATGATTTTATCAATCTTTCATTCCCTTCTGAGCTTATTAATTGGGCATTTGAGATTATCCTACCCGTATCTTGGCAGGGCATGCCGCTAGATTTTCTGGTGGTTTTTGCAGCCATGGCGATGTCGAATCTCTTTTTGCATCTGTCAAGTTGAAGTGTCCAAGTGATCACTGTCCAACTGACAATTCATGGCAATGTTTGAGGGGCTATCTATGTATTGGCCTAGCTTAAGTAACAATACAATACAATACAATGGTTAACAACCATCCAAACAAGCTCTTATTGATTCGTTCAGTTTAGACACAAGTTATGCCAATATGATTGACGGCTTTAAAGAGGCAATGATGATTTTAGCAACTTATCATTCCCTTATGAGCTTAATAATCGAACACTTGAGATTATCTAGCTTATATCTTGGCAGGGTATAACCCCAGATTTTCTGGTGGTTTTTGCAGCCATGGCGTCATTGGATCTCTTTTTGCCCGGGATATACCACAGATCTGAGCCTCATTTTCTAGGAACTCTTCTTAGTATAAGTCTGAGGTTGTGGTGAAAACAGAGAGCGGTGGAGAGTTCCTATGGGTTGTTTTGCCCCTCTCTGTCATTCTTTGCTGCCAATGATCTCTCAAATGGAAGTTTTTTAATTGCAAATTCATCCTTAGTTGATTGATTTATTACTCCCTCCGTTCCACTTTTTAGAGACTACGAAGATTGTTGTTTGTGAAAGATCATCATACATTTTCCTCTTGAGCTGAAAAGACTGTTGAAGCTGAGAAATTGTCTTTTAAATGCAGAATTTTGAGGTTTTTCGTTTTAAGCTCTCTTATAAGCGAATTCCATTTATTAGGTTAGCCCAGAAATAGAGGAATGAGGATGCAGAGAGTATGGGATTTTTTTCAAGGGCGGTTGCCCCTGTCTGCTTTGCCTATGATTCTCCCCTTCTCAACAAACCAACAGCCTTTAAGAGAAAGAAAGAGCAACATAGTACTTCAGTTTCTGGTTTTCTGGATGATCATTCATGAAATTTCCCCAATTTTCAAGTATACCACAACAATTACACCACCTTCAGATCTTCAGTCTGTCTTCTCTTGGGTCTTTGCATATTTCTTCCCGTTTTCTCTTATTGTTAGTGGAAACTGGAAAGTGTTCCCTTATGATGCATTCTGCTACAGAAAGGGGCTATGATGATGCTTATATATCTTCTAGTTCTGTGCTGATCATGGAACATTGAGATGAACCGACCCGTATCTTGGTGTGGCAACCCGGTGTGGCCTGTTGAGAACTTCTCTCCCTCTCATGCAATTGGTGTTTTGCAGCCATGGCGAGACTGGCTTCTCTTTTACCATATCATTACATGCATCTGAGCCTCAATTTGTTGAAGAACATAAGTAGGCGTTTGGATACTGTTGCAGTTGAAGTTCTGAAATTCTCTTAAATGCAGACTTGTGAGGTCTCTTCAGTTAAAAGCTCTCATCTAAACGAACTCTCTTATTTTAGCAGAAATGACGAGTATGAGGCAGCAGAGAGTATGGGATTTCTTTCAAGGGTGGTTGCCCCTCTCTGCTTTGCCTATGATCCTCCCCTTCTCAACAAACCAACAGCCCTTAAAAAAAAAGAAAAAGAGAAAATATATCAACTTCAGTTTCTTGGTTTCTTTGGGTCCTGTTGTTGTGATACATACTCAAAATCCAAACACTTCAGTTTCCTTGTTTCTTCAGTCTGTCTCCTTTATGGCTTTGGAAACTCTTAAAAAGGCAGTGATGATAACTTTTTCTAAATCTGGGCTAACCAGTTCAGGCATGGAGACGATCTGATCCGTATCTTGGCGTGGCAACCCAGTATGGCTGTGATTGCTAAAAGTGTCTACCTGGCATTATGCTACCTGTGATAGAGTTTCTTCTCTCACACACACAACCAATGTTTTGCAGCCATGGCGTGGTTGACTTCTCTTTTGCCTTATATCTGAGCCTCAATTTGCCAAGGAAAGTATATCTTTTTTATGCTTGTATATGGAATATATCGAACCCACGCCTTTTTGCATACAAGTGAAGTTATATTGTTGTTCCCTCGTAATGTGTTACCAAATCTTTTATTCGTAATAGCTCAAGAATGAGGCATTTGAGTGAAATGTGGGATTTTCGTGTTTTTTTTCTTGCTTTTATTTCTGTTACCGTGTTTGTAGTTCCTCGCAAATAATGAATATGTTTGTCTGTGTGCAAACCAAGCAAATGAATGTTTTTGGGCGTGATGATGATGGGGCTAAACAATTTCAGCATTGAGGCTACCTAACCCGTATCTGGGCTTGGCAAATCAGTGGAATATTGACTGGTGATTTGAGTCCTCTTTCACATACACCACTGGTATTTTGCAGCCATGGCGTGGTTACCTTCTCTTTGCCTGATCGTTTCTGCAGATCTGAGACTCACCTTTTTAACTTTGTATCCAACTATCAATAAAAAGCAGGTAGGTTCTAGAGCAAGTGAATTTGAAAGCAGCACACATATTGCATCAATATTTTTGTTTTATCTTCAGTATTCAAATAAAATAATGAGGAAATATGAGGATTTTCCTTTAGATATGTTGTTCTTAGTTTCTAGTTTTCCTCATTCCTTGCAGTACTTAGCTTGAAGTTGGAAGAATCATGGCTGAATGGTACTGTCTATAACTTTGTATTTTTTTGTCTTATTGCTTTGATGGCATATCTTCTACTAATTTTTTTGCTGCCTTGGCTGGGAGATTGTTCCTTGGAAGCAGTTGTCTCTCCCACCAAAATATCTTGATTGAAACTTAGTAACACAAGACAATCACTGATTTGTTGTTAGCTCTACCGGAGGAGTCTGAAATCAACACGTAACATTTTTTTAAATTGTAAGGTGCATATCTGCTTGCTCCTCGTAAGGCAGGCAGGCGCATGTCAGGTTACGCCTTCCTATATACGATTTAACGGGCATCCACCTTCCATTCAAATATTGCCCTTTTGGTTTGATTTTTTTTTTTTGTTGTACTTTTGAAAAATTTGCTCAATTTTTTTTTACCCTTTCAAATTAATAAAATTATTATTTTTATTTATGACTTTTAAGGGGCTATTGAGGGAGTACCATTTACCTCAAAAGAATCACAAGAATATTAATGATGGACAAGTTCCCATGTCCCACATGGTGTTCACTGTGTCAGTCATTTACTTGAAATTTGATCCAAATGCAGATACAAACAAGACACTTTATCTCAAAAATTGCCACTTAACCCCCTCTAGATTCTTCCATGGAACAGTTTTTGGGTATATAAACCACAAAAACTCACAAGTGAAAAAGTAGCAAAGAAGAGGTTAGCCCAGGTAAAATGAGGCTAAACAGAGAGTTTTGGTAATTTCTTTACAAGGGTGGTTGCCCCTCTCTTGTTTAACCAATGATTTTTCCACACGAAAAAAGCAACAACCCTTGGATTCATGTTAATTTCCTGGAAATTATTGAATCATTTGTAACCAGGAAAACATACATACATACGTACGTACGTACTACTATATTCCAACATATATATATATATATAGCAATTATTCTGGCTGGCTTTCTGTTTCTGTACTCTCTCTATGTTGGTTTATTTTCTCAGTTCTGATCCATTGAGGCAGTGATGATGAATCTGGGCTAACCGGATCGGGCATAGAGATTATATGATCCGTATCTTGGCTTGGCAAATCACGGTGATTTTGCAGCCATGGCGTGGTCGCCTCTCTCTTTGCCTCGATCTCTTTGCAGATCTGAGCCTCTAAAAACTTAAAATCATACAAATTTCCTGGAAATGAATGAATCGTTGAAATTGGAAATACATACATGATACCCCATGACCAATTAAAGCCAATATAGCTGTGTTTTCCTGTTTGTGTTTTTGGTTGATTTTATCCACAACAATAGAGGCAGTGATGATGATTTGTTTGATTTCTGGGCTAACCGTGTTGGGCGTGAAGAAAGATTATTCGACCCGTATCTTGGCTTGGCAAATTACAGTGATTTTGCAGCCATGGCGTGGTCGTCTCTCTTGTGCGCCCATTTCTTTGCAGATCTGAGCCTCTAAATCATAATTTAGACTCATGCTAATTTACTGAATGATTGACGCATTGTAAAATATATGGAGATGAAACTAATTTCTAAGATAGGTTTATAAATTTACTATCATTAAATCGATACCAAAATTGTTATAACTATTGACTCGTTATCGATTAATCAATAATTGTGTTTTACTTTTGACTTATTGATTCGATGTTGAAGAATCTTACAATGTTCTCATTACTTCAAAATTATTGAAGCATAATTTTTTACTACTGATTATACATGAAAAGGATGTAATTGATCACATATTTCCTTTGCTATATTTCACCTTGATTCAGAAATAGTTATGCAAATCTCATTCTTGAGCCATTGACCATACTATTTGGACATTTCACTTTCTACTTATTGAACCTTGAAAATATTGATTCAAATGTCCACTTCCTAATGAATTGTTTACCAGATATGAGTAATATTAATGAGTGATAATGACTTGATTGACCTATGTAAGAGTACTCACCTATCTTTTTTTTTTAAAAATTAGCCAAAAAATTTGGTTAGAATTTGATCAGAATGGTAAAATAATATATTTCACACTATGTTATTTTACATTTTTGTTTAAATTTTAATATCTTTTAATTAAAAAAAATTATTTATTTTAAAATAAAAAAATAATATAGATTTTTTAAATTTCTGATCAAATTTTCTAATCATAATCATTTAGCATTAGATTCGAATTATAGTGAAATGTTACCGCGAAATATAGAGGAAAAAGGATTTATCCCTCTAATTAACTACCCATTCAGGAGCATTTGGCTTGAGAATACTTTCTTCTTCTTTTTCTATGGACGGCATAAATCTTATCTTCCAGTGTTTCTATTTACCTAAAAAGAATCACAAGAATATTAATGGTTCCCATGTCCCACATGATGTTTCATTGAGTCAGACATTTACTTGAAATTTGATCCAAATACAGATACAATCAACAAATTTTTGTTGTAGTCCTCTAAAGAATTCATTTAAGACCGCAATAAACTATTAGAAAGAAATACTCTCTCGGTTCAATTAACACATTCATTAATAAAATAATTATTGATATAAATATATTACCAAACTATTTTTATTAAATGATGTTTTGAAAAATAATTTGTAAAATAAGTATTTAATGTTGAAGGTAAAATATGAAAAAAATTATTATCTTTTTTTTATTTGTTAAAAGTGACAAGTAAAAATGAAACTCTATTTTATGAATAAATGACAAGTAAAATAAATAGAAGGAACATATTGTAATGAATACATTAATTAGATAGATTGTATCATTTTTTGTCGTTATATAGTTTCACATATCAATATTTTGAATAATAAATATATAAAAAAAGTAGGTAACAACATAGAGCTTCTATCAAAAGGATAAAAAATAATTATTAAATAATAAGTAAGATAAAATGAGAAGAAAATATTAAGATAATAAAGTGATCACACCAAATTGGTTGTTATACACTTTTCATCATTACTTTAAACGATACGATAAGACTAATCATACAATACAATATAATCGATTTTGATGATTTTAAAGTGGCCTTTTACATTTTTAAATAAGTATCCATTAGACATCAGAAAAATGATAATAACATCTTTATTTTATATAAATATATGTAAATTGAGCTTTTTGAAATAACAAAAATATCTATATTTAAATATATAAATATATAGGCCAAACCCATATCCTCTAAAGTTGACACCAAATTTGACGTAGACATTATAACTAGGCGATATTCATTTTAGACGTCATATGTAGGCTTTCGCTATGTCATTTTGACACTCAAGTTTCATTTATAATAATTCACCCACTTCAAGAACTAGCTTTTTTTTTGTATATATAAAACAAGAAAAAAAGGCTAAAGTTAAAGGTGGAAGATCATTTTCCCAAGCAAAGAAAAGGTTAGCCCAGGAGAAAAAAAAAAGAGGCGAAACAGAGAGTTTTGGATTTTCTTGACAAGGGTGGTTGCCCCTCTCTTGTTTAGCCAATGATTTTTCCAGAAGCAACAACCCTTGAATTCATGTTAATTTCCTGGGAATTATTGGAACATGCATGCCATACAAACATACATATATTCCTCAACTTTCCAATTCTACATCTATGCCATTCTGTTTTTGTTAATTAATTAATTACTCTCTCTGTCTATCTTGGTTGGTTTTCTCAGTTTTGATCCATTGAGGCAGTGATGATAATGATGATTCTGGGCTAACCGGATCGGGCTTGGAGAATATACGACTCGTATCTTGGCTTGGCAAATCTGATGGTGATTTTGCAGCCATGGCGTGGTTGTCTCTCTCTTTGCTCCGATCTCTTTGCAGATCTGAGCCTCTAATATCATAATCAAACGATTCATGCATGTTTACCTGGAAATGAATGAATTATTGAACATGGAAAATTGTGCTTTTTCTTCAACTTCAACAACTATGGTTACAACTCTGTTTGTTGAATAATTTTGATCCAAATAATTAGAGGCGATGATGAAGATAATGATTTCTTCGGATTCTGGGCTAATCGGGTCGGGCATGAAGACTATACGACCCGTATCTTGGCTTGGCAAATCACGGTGATTTTGCAGCCATGGCGTGGTTGGCTCTCTTGTGTCTCGATTTCTTTTGCAGATCTGAGCCTCTAAATTCATAATCAATAACTTTTGGATTCATGCAAATGGAAAATGTTTTTTTCTTCATACAAAACTCTGTTTTTCGTCTTTGTTTGTTTGTATTCTGTATGTTTATTTTCTCATTTTTGATCCATAAAATTTGAGGCCGTGATGATGATGATCTCATCGGATTCCCAGATAACTGATGGAGATTATCCGACCCGCATCTTGGCTTAGCAAATCACCGGTCAGCCAGCTAGACTCGAACCCACAATCTCTGATTCTTTTTTTTTTCTTTTCATATAGTGTCTCGAATCTATAATCTTAAGGTTGAACGCAAAAATGCTTAAAATCTGAACAACTTCCTGCTTGATCTGAACCTCTAGATACTTGAGACAGAACTAAACTTGTGTGCATGTCTTGCGGAGTAGTGATGAAAACATAAGAATTAATAAGAAAAGTAATGCAAAAGTTTATAAAAAAAGATATGAACAACAAAATAGTGTGTGTATAAACATCAACAAGTCTAACCCTCGAAAATAAAAGTAACACTTCACTATCTACTAATTCTCAATCAAATAAGTTTATTTCATGTTTGATTGAAATAAAATTATAAATAAATTGTTTTGAAATTATAATATTTATTTTATTCATATTAAAAGTAGGATAACAATTTCAAAATAACTAATTTCGAAACAATTATTTACGAGCCATTGACCAATTTGTTTAGATGATTATTATTTATTATTTTATAATGTATCATATTGGATTATGGTGTGTTGTATTGTATTGTATTTTATTGTTTAGTAAATACAATTTTTGAATAAATTATATTGTTTTTCATTATTATATAATGTCATGTATTAATAATTTGATTGATAAAACCTATCAGAAATTGTAGTGTATAAAGTAGAGTTATTATGAAAAAATAAATGATAGACTAGAATTATTAAATAGTAAATAAAATAAAGTAAGAAGAAAATATTAAGGTAATAGTGCGATCACACTAAATCGATCGTTACACAACATGTTTTTTTTGTTATTAGAATTTAAATAACAATCAAAACAAATATTGTATTTAGACTAATAATACAATACAAGGCAATCACCCAAACAAGGTGTAAAATTGCTTATCTTCCGATTATCTTCATTGAATTTTACACTAAAAAGTAATATTGTCTTTATATTTTTTTCTTTTTAATATTATATTATTATTTTTATTTTCAAAAATATTATATAATACAAATAATAAAAAAAATGGTTTAGTGTAGATGAACGGTATTTTTTTTTGAAACCCCAGGATAACCCACAATCGCTACAATATCTGCCACAACCTCTGTCATTTGGGTGAGAACTTTGTGCACACTGGGTAAATCCCTATATGTAATAGCCTGCAAACCTCACATGAAATGTAAACCGCACTAGGCAAGCCCTATGCGACAGACTCAACTAGAAGACATCGAGGGGGATTGATCCCGGGTCATCCGTGTGGATAACCACTCTCCAAACCAACTGAGTCATCACGAAGGACATGAACGTAGAGTTGATGACACGATTCACACGCTATTTTGTTTGGATGGTTGTTATATATTGCTTCATAATATATCACATTGTATTGTATTGTATAAGTATCGTAATATATTATTTTACTGATTATAATGTTTGGATAAATTGTATCGTTTTTCGTCGTTACTTAATAATTTAAATGATAAATCTACAAGACATTGTAGGGTACATGATAGATTTACTATAAAAAGATATGATAAAATAGAATTATTAAATAACAAGTAAAGACAAAACGAAAAGAAAGTATTAAGGTAAAGATACGATCACACCATATTGATAGTTACACAAAATGAGTCTTTTTATTATTACATTACGATGAATTTAAACAATATAATATAACATAATTTAAATAACAATAAAAAAAATTCTATTATATTTAGATTGATAATACAATACAATAGAATAGGTAACAACTAACGACCATCGAAACAATGTCTAAAATAGTGTAAATATAAAAATAGTGGTTTTGGAAGTCCACAACACTATATTTTACACTAAAATAGGATTTGGCATAAAAAGTAGTGTTGGTTGGAGATGGTCTCACAGTAGAAATCCAAAAAGTTCAGAGAGACGAAAAGAATGAGGATTTGCAGAGGGTTGAAGATAAAAGTTCAAAGGGCTGTTGCTTGATTTCAATTTTTGCTGAAAAAAAATGATAATTTTTGCAGTTAAACACCTACCAAACGACGCCTTTGCTCGAATCATATAGTAATAATAATAATAATAATTGTTGCGAAAATACTGAGGCTGTGATGATGATTTTCTTCGTTGTTTTTCTCTGAGCAAATTGATAGTGCAGGAGAGCATTTGGACCCGTATCTTGGCGGGGCAACCCGGATGGAAGGTGACCTAGAAACCGGTGCTTGCAGCCATGGCGGTGATTTGAGTCTCTCTTTGCTGTATTGTCAGTATTACATATCCGAGCCTCATTGATTTTTATGAACTGCAGCTGTGAAATTTCCCATAAAAGGAAAAAAAGCTTAGTCCAGAAAAGTGAAAGGTCATAGACGAAGAATGAGGGTTGCGGAGAGTAGAGGGGAAGTTCAAAGGGCTGTTGCTCCTCTCTGCAATACCTGTGATTTCATTTTTGCTGTGAAAAAAAGAATCTTTAATAGCCCTTTTGCGGTTAAACAGCTATATGCTTGTTCTCTCCAATTTCTCAAATCCAAAGGGATAATCAATAGTAGTAGTAGTACTAATTGATGCGAAAATTATGAGGCTGTGATGATGATTTTCTTCTTTCTCTGAGCAAATGGACAATGCGGGAGAGCAATTGGACCCGTATCTTGGCGAGGCAACCCGGATGAAAGTATATCAGAACCGGTGCTCGCAGCCAAGGCGGTCATTCCAGTCTCTCTTGCCGTGTTGTAAGTATTACAGATCTGAGCCTCATTGTTCCATTTGCTGAAAGTGTGTCTGAAACAATCTTGGGAGTGAGATTGCACTGGGTATTTGTTGTTATTGTTATTGTTATTGCAGCTGTGAGTTTGTCCGTTAAAGGAAAAAAGCTTAGCTCAGAGACGAAGAATGAGGATGGCAGAGAGTAGAGGGGCACACTTCAAAGGGCTGTTGCTCCTCTTTGCAATACCTGTGATTTCAATTTTTGCTGTGAAAAAATATAAATTCAACATCCCTTTTCAGTTGAACAACTACCAAATGACCCCTAAATCTTTGCTTGTTCTCTCGAAATTCTCCACTCCAAAGTGAGAATCAATAGTAGTAGTAATGATAATAATAATAATAATAATAATAATAATTGTTGCAAAAATTCTGAGGCTATGATGATGATTTTCTTCTTTCTCTGAGCAAATCGATGGTGCAGGACCCATATCTTGGCGGGGCTACCCGGATGGCAGGTTACCTTGCAACCGGTGCTTGCAGCCCTGGCGGTGATTCCAGTCTCTCTTGCCATGTTGTAAGTATTACAAATCTGAGCCTCAATGTTTCATTTGCTGATAGAGTATCGGAAACAATCTTGTTACCTCCACAAGGTAGGAGTTAGATTATGCTGGGTTGTTGTTGTTGTTGCAGCTGCAAAATTCGCAGGTCGAAAAACACATGAGAATTTCTCCGTTAAAGGAAAAAAAGGTTAGCTCAAAGACGAAGAATGAGGGTTGCAGAGAGTAGAGGGGAACACTTCAAAGGGCTGTTGCTCCTCTCTGCAATACCTGTGATTACAATTTTTGCTATGAAAAAATATGAATTCAACAGCCCTTTTCAGTTAAACAACTACCAAACGACCCCTTAATCTTTGCTTGTTCTCTCGAAATTCTCAACCCCAAAGTGAGACTCAATAGTAGTAGTAATAATAATAATAATTGTTGCGAAAATTCCGAGGCTATGATGATGATTTTCTTCTTCCTCTGGGCAAATCGATAGTGCAGGAAAGAGATTGTACTTGTATCTTGGCATGGCAACCCGGATGACAGGTTACCCTGCAACCGGTGCTTGCAGCCCTGGCGATGATTCCAGTGTATCTTGCCGTATCGTCAGTATTACGAATCTGAGCCTCAATGTTTGATTTGCTTAGGGTCTATTGAAAATCGCCTCTTGACCTCCACAAGGTAGAGGTCAAATTATACTGGGTTGTTGTTGTTGCAGTTGGGAAATTCGCAGGTCGAAACACATATGAGAATTTCCCATAAAAGGTAAAAAGCTTAGCCTAGAAAAGTAAAAGTTCAGAGACGAAGAATAAGGGTTGCGGAGAGCAGATGGGAAGTTCAAAGGGCTGTCACTCCTCTCTGCAATACCTGTGATTTCAGTGTTGCTGTGAAAAAAGAAAGATTCAACAGCTCTTGTTGCAGCTAAACAGCGACCAAATGACCCTTAAGTCTTTGCTTGTTCTCTCCAAATTCTCACACCCAGTTATAATAATAATTGTTGCGAAAATTCTGAGGCTGTGATGATGATTTTCTTCTTTCTTTGAGCAAATCAATAGTGCGGGAGAGCAATTGGATCCGTATCTTAGCAGGGTAACTCGGAGATCTTAAACTTAAGGTGCCCTTTAATATTGTGGTTTTAAAGATGTCATGCGGAAAGTTAGAATTTAAGTAATGCCAAAAAAGGAAAGAGACATTCTTTTTGGAACAAACTAAAAAGGGAAGACAAACAAGTTGAACCGGAGAGAGTATTTATTTTCTATCATTTGGATGGGGGTGGCTGGCATATGCTTTCCACCTTTCTAGGCTATGTTCAATCATGGCAATTGAGAAAATTTCCGACCCGTATCTTGGCAGAGCGACCATGTTATGGCTTTGAATAGCAAACTGGTGTCTGCAGCCATGGCAGCGTCGATTTTCTCTTTTGCTTTATTCAAATACAACAAATCTAAGCCTCCAATAACCCATTCGGGACGAAAAACCTATTACAGGTTTGCTTTGAAATTTCAGCTCTGAAGAATGAGGCATCAGAGAAATTGGGATTTTGTGCAAGGGTGGTTGCCCATCTCTGCTTTGCCAGTGATTTCGTCATTGATAACCAAAAAAAACAACAGCCCTTTGAAATAAACAAAAAGAAAAAGAAGAAGAAAACAAATTGAAAAAACCTCATTCGAACAAACCCCTATACTCTTCTTGCTCTTCCTCTGTCTCTTTGTGCTGCTGCTTCCTTCAATCATGGCATCTAGAGAATATCTGACCCGCATCTTGGTAGGGCAACCCAGTACAGCTTTGAATAGCAAACCGGTGTCTGCAGCCATGACGTCGTCGCTGTTCTCTTTTGCTTTGTTCAAATACAGCAAATCTGAGCCCTCAATAACCCATTTCAGGGTAGAGGGGCGGGCCCATTATCCACCGAGTTTAGAAGGCTGTGATTGGTCCAAAGGGCGGGTCACAAACGGATTTCTCGGTTATAAAAAAATAATAAAAAATAACCCATTTCAGGGTTTTCGGTGTTGAGTCTTCTCAGGTGGAAAAACCCATTACGGGTTTCTCTCTGAAAAGTGAGGCATTGGAGAGATGGGAAACTCGAAGGTGAAAAAACAAAAATGAAGCAAAACAGAGAGTATTTGGATTTTTCTTTGAAGGGTGGTTGCCCCTCTCTGTTGCACCATTGATTGTCTCCATTTTCAAACAACCAACAGCTCTCGAAAAAAGAAGAAGCAGAGAGGATTTAGGTCATATATACGGTTGTTCACGTATGTTTGTGTGTATTGTTTTTTCGGGCGTGATGGCCCTTTTATCAATTTCAAACGGAGGGAGTATTTAATTAAATGCTCGTTTGTATTGTTGTTACATATAGTTTCAAAGGGTTTCTATGCCCTTCAACTCTTTTTTTTTTCTTCTTTTTTCAATGCTTCCGCCGGAGCATTGGATGTTGCTGGTGGAAGTGATGCTGGTGAGTATAATCGGTGGCTTTAAAGAGGCAATGATGACTTCTGTCAGATTTTTATTCCCTTCTGAGCTAATAATAGGGCATTTGAGGTTATCCTACCCGTATCTTGGCAGGCATGCTCCCAGATTTTCTGTTGGTTTTTGCAGCCATGGCGTTGTTGGACTCTCTTGTTGCCCGAGCTTAACAAAGATCTGAGCCTCACTTTCTCCATCAGTTTAGTTAAATGAACAAAGCAAAAGCTCCAAAGGGAAAGAACGAGGCTACAGAGAGTTTAGGGATTTTTCGTTGAAAGGGTGGTTGCCTTTCTCTGCATCAGGCAATGATTTCTCCATTACTGTAAGAACCCCAAGTCCCCAACAACCCTTTTATCAATTTTAATGAAGGGAGTAATAGTAACAGTTTGTTTGGATGGTTGTTTACATATCATTACAAATGGTTTCTATACCCTTTCATGCTATGCAATCTCTTTTCTCCAATGCTTCTGCCGGAACATTGAGTGCTGGTGTTGGAAGCTGTGTGGTTGAGTATAACCGGTGGCTTGAAAGAGGCAATGATGATTTTTTCAATTTTTAATTTCCTTCTGAGCTGATTAATCAGGCATTTGAGACCATCCGTCCCGTATCTTGGTGGGGCATGCTCCCAGACTTTCTGGTGGTTGTTGCAGCCATGATGTTGTTGGACTCTCTTGTTGCCCGAGCTTAACACAGATCTGAGCCTCACTTTCTCTATCAATTGGGAAACTATTATTAGGGCTTATTGGGTATTGAAGGCTATGTTGATAATTTTTTTCGTTTCTTTTTTTGAGCAACTCAATATGGCAAAGAAAATAGAGTGATCAAATCTTGGCGAGGCAATCCGGAAAACTTGTGATTTTGTGTCATGCAACTGGTGTTTGCAGCCACGAGGTTGTCTTCATTCTCTTGTCTTATCGACAGATCCAAGCCTAAGTTTTACTCTTAAGGTGTCTTTGGTATGGTAGAAATATTTTTCATGATGAAATCAACAATTGGTTACCATTGTATTGTATGAGAAGAGAAAAGTTGTGAATTTTTCAGGGGACATATATCTCAATGATGATTATAATGTCACTCTATGGGTTAACAAATTCAGGTACTGAAGATGATCCAATCCATATCCTGGCCTGGCAAATCCCAGGATGGCATGCAATTGAGGCTCTCTTTTTTGCATGCAACCGGTGATTTTGCAGCCATGGCGTGGTAACTTTCTCTTTTTAAAAAAGGGAGAAGGATCAAATATGCCATTGAACTTTGAGAAAAGGCTCATTTATGCCATCCATTAAAAGTTTGGCTCATCTATGCCATTTCCATTTGAGAAAAGGCTCATCCATGCCATTATTTATTAATTGAAAAAAGTTTCGGTTTTGCAAAACCATTTATTACATGTGGTCAATTATGATTCAGCCATGTCATTTATTAAATCATTTTTTTAATAGGAAAAGGCTCATATATGCCACCGAACTTTGAGAAAAGGCTCATTTATGCCATTTCCTGAAAGAGGCAGTGATGATACTTGTTCATGGGGCCATTTGCGACCTTTTCTAAGGCCGCTATTTAAATTTGTCCTCATTTCCATCCGGGCATTGGGGCATCCCTCCTGTATCTTGGCTTGGCAAACACCGGAATGGTCTGTGATTTGAGGTTTCTCTTCACATGCAATTGGTTCTATTGCAGCCATGGCTTGGTTGCCCCATCAGAAACTGAGATCTGAGCCTCATTTTCTAAATTTCCTTTTGACGACCTGCTGAGCCGGGAATCGAACACGCAACCTTCTTTAATGGAAACTCATTTTGCCTTGTTTCAAAGAGAAGTTGGATTTTCCCTTCTCTTGATGTGGTAAGTCTGTGGAATTCTTTTCACAGGAGATAACAACATCCTTTTAATGCAACCATTGATTAGTCTGCAATGGAAGGTTGTTCTCTGGATTTGGGATTCTTCAGTTTTATGTGTTAGACTGACGTGATAACCAACTACCACCACGTCATTTCTGCTCAATGGATGAGGCTTTGGAGGGGGATCATATGATTCTCAGAGTGGATGACCTTCTTCGACATGCAGGTGCTTTCTTTTCACTCTAAACCAGGCAACCTTTTTTGTAATGTTTCTGCATATAAGTATATTTAGATTTGTATGTTTCAGTTGTCGTAATATGTCTGAACTGGCTGTTCCAAAGCAATGAACTCAAAAAAGGGAAATAACAGGGCTGAGCTAATTAACAACGGGCATTAGATTTTTGTAACCGTATCTTGGCATGACAATTTGAATTTCTGTGATTTGTTTGCAGGCATGACAGGTTTCCAGAAATTTCAGTGCTCCAGATACAAATCTGAGCCTCCAGTTGAGAGCAAAGCATTAACATAGTAATAGTAGTACTTGGACCCTCAGTCTGATTTATGAGCTTAATTCTAAGTATCCTAATATCTTGAAAATTATGCAACCATTTTCTCAAAGTGGCAGTGATAATATTTGCTTATCTGGGCTTTGGGAATAAAGACAATCAAACCCGTATCTTGCCTTGGCAAACCCCAGTTGCTATGTGATTTAAGGCTTCTCTTTCACATGCAACCGGTACTTTGCAACTGCGGCGTGGTTTCTTTCTCTGTTCCCCATTAATAGGTCAGATCTGAGCCTCAAATTTGCAAGTAGTCCTGGACATTTGTTTGGTGGAAACCAAATCCATTTCACTTATTTTGAAAGCCAGCTCAATGAAGCATCATGAGAAACGCAAACTATTTATTTATTATTCATTCATTCAGTTTTGCTAGAAAGCCCACAATTTTTAACTGTTGCATGGCTGCATGAACACCTAAACAGCGAGAATCATACTAGAAAAAGGTGAAATTGAGGCAGTGATGATATTGTTCTTGGCAAACAAAAGCTACAAGTTGAGCATAGCCTAGAAAGGAAGAAGAATGAGGCATGAGAGAAATTGGGACTTTCTGAAAGGGTGGTTGCCCCTCTCTATTATGCCAGTGATTTCTCCGTTAATGGACCATAAAAACCAACAGCCCTTCGAAATAAACAAGAAAAAACAAAAAACCTTCATACCAAACACACCCCTATACTCTTCTTGCTCTTCCTCTTTCTCCTCTCTTTGTGCTGCTAATGTTGTAAAGGGGCTATGATGATTGATTGCTTCCTTTCTGGGTTATGTTCAATCATGGCAATTGAGAAAATATCTGACCCGTATCTTGGCAGGGCGACCTGGTTATGGCTTTGAAGAGCAAACTGGTGTCTGCAGCCATGGCGTCGTCACTCTTCTCTTGTTCAAATACAGCAAATCTGAGCCCTCAATAACCCATTACTACAACAACATATCCGGAAGTGGGGTCGGGGAAGATGGTGTCTATGCAGCCTTACCCCTCAATAACCCATTCGGGTAGGAAAATCCATTACGGATTTCCAATGAAATTTCTGCTCTGAAGAATGAGGCGTCGGAGAATGGGATTTTCTGTAAAGGGTGGTTGCCCATCTCTGCGTTGCCAGTGATTTCTCCATTAATGGACCAAAAAAACCAACAGCCCTTTGAAATAAACAACAACAACAATAAAAACTTCATACCGAACACACCCCTATACTCCTTTTCCTCTTTCTCCTCTCTTTGTGCTGCTAATGTTTTGAAGGGGCTATGATGATTGATTGCTTCCTTTCTGGGCTATGTTCAATCATGGCAATTGAGAAAATATCCGACCCGTATCTTGGCAGGGCAACCTGGTTAGGGCTTTGAATAGAAAACTGGTGTCTGCAGCCATGGTGGTGTCGCTCCTCTCTTTTGCTTTGTTCAAATACAGCAAATCTGAGCCCTCAATAACCCATTCGGGTAGGAAAATCCATTTTTGGTTTGCTTTGAAATTTCAGCTCTGAAGAATGAGGCGTTGGAGAAATTGGGATTTTCTGTGAAGGGTGGTTGCCCATCTCTGCTGTGCCAGTGACTTCTCCATTAATGGACCAAAAAACCCAACAACCCTTTCAAATAAACAAAAAGAAAGCAAATTGAAAAAACTTCATCCAAATTCCAAACACCCCCTCTATATTCTTCTTGCTCTTCCTCTGTCTCGTTGTGCTGCTGCTGTTACTATTGATGTAAATGGGCTGTGATGATTGCTTGCTTCTTTTCTGGGCTATGTTCAATCATGGCATTTAGAGAAGATCCGACCCGTATCTTGGCAGGGCGATCCAGTTCGGTTTTGAATAGCAAACTGGTGTCTGCAGCCATGGCGGTGGCGCTCTTTTCTTTTGCTTTGTTCAAATTCAGCAAATCTGAGCCTTCAATAACCCATTCGGGTCGGAGAACCGATTACGGGTTTGCATTTAAATTCTGTAAAGGATGGTTGCCCATCTCTGCTTTGCCAGTGATTTCACCATTGATTACCAGAAAAACTACTAGCCCTTTAAAATAAACAAGAAAGAAAAAAGAAAAACAAATTGCGAGCTTCATCCAAAGACACCCTATACTCTTTCATTGTCTCTTTGTGCTGCTGTTGCTGATGATGTTGTAAAGGGCTGTGATGATTGCTTGCTTCCTTTCTGGTCTATGTTCAATCATGTCATTGGTCAAAGTTTCATTACAAATGTGTTGTCAAAATATTTAATATATCTAATAGATCTTTCGTTAAAAATATTTACAGCAGTAATTGCAGCTGTATCATATAGTTCGTGCTTAATTCTACTGTAGGTTGCCATGTGGCTATTTGGTGACCGGCAAGTGTAATTGCAGTAAATTCACTGTAAGTGAGATTTATATATACAACTTATCTTTATATATTTAAGTAAAAGATATCCATCATATTTTATTA
The DNA here is from genome assembly GCA_029582545.1 of Solanum lignicaule. NCBI lineage: Eukaryota > Viridiplantae > Streptophyta > Magnoliopsida > Solanales > Solanaceae > Solanum > Solanum lignicaule. The sequence goes on along the minus strand of JAJOOF010006602.1, from coordinate 6,166 downwards.
CCTGAGAAGTATAAAAAATCATCTCAATTGTTGCATGTCACCACAAACTTATGTTGCTCGGACTCTCCAAAAATGTCGCCGTACTCATGTTGGATTCTCCAAAAATACACTATTTTTGGAGTATCCGACACGCACCGTTTGATGTTTTTGAAGAATCCGAGCGAAATAGCCACAAAAAATAGCATGGTACATTTCTGCCTGACGGGCTAAAAGAGAATCTAGATATTAGTACATTGTATAACTACAAGCTTTTTCCTCGACAAAAGTAACAATGGAGATTGAGCCCAGAAGGAAAATGAGGCCAACAGGGGTAAGAGGGACTTCTAGGAGGGCGGTGTCCCCTCAGTTTGGCCTATGATTTCTCAATTAACAAAACTAACAACCCTCTTATTCTTCCTTTGCTCGAAGAAACCCAAGAAAGCAAATATCTGGCGCCTTCGCCGTCAGGCATTATTGGATTCTTTAGTCCAAAATTTCTACAATTTCTTGAAATCTATGGAAGAGTAAACATTTTCTGAAAGAGGCCGTGATGATAATTGTTTATCGGCATTTACAAAAATGGTCTTTTTTAGGCCACTTTAAATTCCATCCTCATTTCCATTTGGGCATAGAGACATCCTGACCTGTATCAGGCTTGGCAAACACCAGCAAGGGCTGTGATTTGAGGCTTCTCTTTCACATGCAATTGGTTATTTTGCATCCATGGCATGGTCACCTTCTCTTTACCCCAATAGAAAATTGAGATCTGAGCCTCATTTTCCAAATTTCCTTCCTAACAACCTGGGAATCGAACACGAGACCTTCTTTGACGGAGAAAGATCAATAACACCCTCTTTATGTGACCGTTGATAGTCTTCAATGGAAAGTTACTCTGGAATTGGTATTCTTCAGTTTTATGTGTTAGACTGACGTGATAACCAACTACACCACCACAACCGTTTCAACTCAGAATGAGGCGTTGGAGAAGTGATTCTCAATGTGAATTACCATCTTCAACATGCCAATGATTTTCTTTATGCTCTAAACCAGACAACCCTTTTTTATGTATATTTCTGTACGTGTACATGTGGATTTGTGCTTATTAATTCAAGCATCTTAGCTTTGTCCTCACTGGCTGTTTTCCAAAGCAATGGACTCGGAAAGGGAAACAATTGGGCTGTGATGATGATGTCTGCACTCTGCTGAGCTAAATATAATCGTGCATTAGATTTTTGTTGCCTGCATCTTGGCATGGCAACTTGAATATCTGTGAGTTGCAGCCATGGCAGGTGCCAGAAAACTCAATGCCCCAGATACACATCTGAGCCTCCAGTTTAAGGCAAAGCATTAACAGTGCTAGTAGTAGTAATACTTGGACCTCAATCTGGTTAATAAGGCTTAATCCAAAGTATCCTAATTTCTTGAAAATTATGCAGCCATTTTCTCAAAGTGGGAGTATGATATTTGCTTATCTGGCCCGTATCTTGGCTTGGTGAACCACAATTACTATGTGATATTTGCAGCCATGGCGTGGTCTCTTTCTCTTTCCCCATTAATAGCCCAGATCTGACCTCAAATTGCAAGTAGTTGTGGACATTGTTTGGTGAAAACCCGTTTTCACTTATTTTGAAAGCCAGCTCATAAATGAGGCATCAATGAGAAATGGGAATTGTTTATTTATTTATTTATTTATTTGTTCATTCGGTCAGTTCTGCTACCGATGGTTCTCTTGTCTTGCTGCTGCATGGCTGTGTGAACACCAACAGCGAGAATCATACTAGAAAATTGAGGCAGTTATGATATGGTTCTTGGTAGCCCAGTTGCCAGTTTAGGGGAGCAAGAGATGGTTCTGTTAGCGAATCTAAGTCCAAATTCAACTCAAAACTCGGGGTGACATATATAGAAAACTTGCCATTTTTGGATCCCAGATTCTTGTCCCTCAATTCGTTATAATTGTTCTATAATGGCTAAATCCTTTGCTGTTTTCTTTTCCCCTTTTTACCATGGAAGGTATGGTGAATTGGTCAGAACTAAAATACGATCTACTTGTTAAAATAGCAAAGATTTTAACAGTTATGGAGGATTTTGTTGTATTTGGTGCTATTTGTATAAATCATGGCGAAGTGCTGCTACTAAAGAAAGTTTTGATGCCTCATCTCCCCAAGTTCCTTTGCTTATGCTGTCTGCTGATAAAGATGACGATTACCGAGAATTTTACTCTGTTTCCAAGGAGAAAACTTCAAGCAGTCTTTCTCCCAGAAGCTAAAGGGCGAGTGTCTTTTAACACAGGGATGGTTTGCACTGTGCAATACCAGCTATAGGAGAGATGACACTGCTGTGTCCTTTCTCACGCACCCAAATTCAGCTTCCTCCACATACTTCCTCCAAACACACCCCTATACTCTTCTTGCTCTTCCTCTGTCTCTTTGTGTTGCTGCTGCTACTGATGTTGTAAAGGGGCTGTGATGATAGCTTGCTTTCCTTTCTGGGCTATGTTCAATTATAGCATTGAGAAAAACCTGTATCTTGGCAGGGCGACCCAGTTACGGCTTTGAATAGCAAACTGGTGTCTGCATCCATGGCGGCATCGCTTTTCTCTTTTGCTTTGTTCAAATATAGCAAATCTGAGCCCTCAAATGAAATTTCAGCTTTGAAGAATGAGGCATCAGAGAAATTGGGATTTTCTGTAAAAGGGTGGTTGCCCGTCTCTGCTTTGCCAGTGATTTTTCCATTGATAACCAAAAAAATTAACAGCCCTTTTAAATAAACAGAAGGGAAAAAATGTCATCCAAACACACCTCTATACTCTTCTTGTTCTTCCTCTGTCTCTTTGTGTTGCTGTTGCTGCTGCTGATGTTGTAAAGGGGGCTATGATGATTGCTTACTTTCCTTTCTGGGCTATGTTCAATTATAGCATTGAGAAAAACCTGTATCTTAGCTGGGCGACCCGGTTACGGCTCTGAATAGCAAACTGGTGTCTGCATCCATGGCTGCGGCGTTCTTCTCTTTTCTTTGTTAAGAAATACAACAAATCTGAGCCCTCAATAACCCATTTTATGATCTTCCATGGTGAGTCTATTCCCGGGTTGGAAAACCTATTGCGGTTTTGCGTTGAAATTTCGGCTCTGAATTCAGAATGAGGGAGAAAATGACAAATCTCTTATGTTTGAGGGTATGTCCAAAATAGTCCCTTAAATATGCACTTAACAATTTTGGTCCTTGAAGTTTTTCAAAAGTTAACACTTATAGACTTCGTAAAATAATTTGATGGAAGTAGTGGAAAAAAAAAGGAAATTAGCTGGAACCCACATCAACAACATACCCAGTGTAATCCCACAATTGGGGTCTAGGGAGGGTGGTGTGTACGCAACCTTACCCCTACCTTGTGAAGGTAGAGAGGGTGGTAAGTTTCCGCTTATTTTGGGGGATTTCTGGCTGTTTGACCTTCTCAGATATGCCGATGATTTAGCTGTCAAGCCAAAGAATTTAACCCCAAATGGGAAAAGGTTAGCCCTGAAATGCGGCAAAACAGAGAGTGGGATTTTCTGTAAAAGGTGGTTGCCCCTCTCTGTTGCGCCACTGATTTTCCTCCATTATAAAACAACCAACAGCCCTTGTTTAAGAAAAAGCAAAAAAACCAAAATGGATTTAACATGTATGCTCTGAGATCTGTCTTTCTTCTGTGTGTGTGTTTTACGGTGTTGACTGTTGATGAAATGTACATAAAGAGACAGTGATGATGATGTTTCTATTTCTGGGCTAACTAATTTGGGCATTGAGATTATCCAATCCGTATCTTGGTGTGGTGACACAGTATGGCTTGTGATTGCTGCTTCCGTCTCTTGCATGCAAGCAGTGTTTGTGGCATGATTGGCTTCTGTTTTGCCTTATCATAACATACATCTGAGCCCCATTTGCTTGAAAAGAAAGAGAGAAATAATCTTTCCATGGTTCAATTTTGAGATATGTTGAACCTGCAAATTTCTACTACAAGCTATAAATCATCTTGCTGTCCTAATGTATAATCTTAGTTGTTCGGTATCAGCTGAGCATAACCTAGAAAGAAAGAAGAATGAGGCATCAAAGAGATTGGGATTTTCTGTAAAGGGTGGTTGCCCCTCTCTACTCCGCCCATGATTTCTCCATTGATAACCAAAAAGATCAACAGCCCTTCGAAATATACAAGAAAATAAAATAATAATAATAATACTGTGAGAGAATCACATGATTCTCTGTGTGGATGACCATGTCGGACGTTCTGGTGATTTCTCTTTGTGTTGAACTTCTCCGTGTGGATGACCATCTCCGACATTCTGGTGACTTCTTTTTGCTTAAAATTTAAACTGCTGTTTATGCATATGCATATTTCTTGTGTCTGTAATGCATTGTGCATATGTTTCGGTTGTCCTAGTTTGGTCCTCACTCCTCACTGGCTGTGTTTCAATGCAATGCAAACAGAGTTGCACGTTCATAATGTCAGCAAGAGGAAACAATGAGGCTATGATGATAGTTTTGCTGAGCTCTTTGAGTCGGGCATTAGAGTTCTGTAGCTGGTGTCTTGGCGGGGCAATCTGAATTTCTGGAAATTTGCAGCTATGGCTGGGCACAAAGAACTCAAAGCCCCATGACATAATCTGAGCCTCTTGCATCATTTCTCCATTACCAAAACCAACTGCCCTCTTCTAGTCCTTTTCCGTTCTTTCACTTTAGAAAAAAAGAGAGCATTGACATCAGCAGCAGCAGTAGTAGTAGTTGGACCTCATTCTGATTTATGAGCTCAGGTCCAAAGCACCTCAAATTCCTCGAATCCTATGCTACCAGTTAATCAATGAGGCAGATAATATTGGTTATCTTGGCTTAAAAAAAGGTTGTTCGGGTTTTTATAGACGAGTAGATCTGTATCTTGGCTTGGCAAAAACCCATGATGATATGTGATTTGAGACTCCTCTATCACATGCAACTGGTTCTTTTGCAGCCATGGCGTAGTCTGCTTCTCTCTTTGACCCATTCATTAGTAGCCAGCTGTGAGTGTCAAAATTGCAAGTAGTCCTTCGGGACATTGTTTGATGGAAAAATCGGTTCTTAGACAGCTAGCCCATAAATGAGACATCATCAATGAGAAATGTGAATAATTTATTTTTTCATTCCGTTTTGCTGGCAAGGCCAAGATGTGAAATCTTGCTGGAAGAAAGTAACAGTGGCTAGCTCTTTCTTGTAACTCTAGCTTGAGAAGATGCACATAATTAATTATCTTGTACTGCTATTGGTTCTTGCCTTGCTGCTGTGTGGCTGCATTAACACATAACCAGTGATAATCATGCTCAAAATAAAGAAAATGTGAAAAATTGAGGCAGTAATGATATGGTTTTTGACAAATAGCAATATTGGTTTGCATTGTTGATATGATACAAGACTCAGTAACTTGGCAGGGCAACCTGCTCTAGGTTGCAGCCATGGTACTTGTGATAAACTGATCTGAGCCTTATATTAAGTACTAGTAATTCACAATTCCCTTCTTTCTTATTTTTCCCTTTTTTTCAAGATGGCTAAAGGAGTGCTATTTCTCATTTACATATTCTGTCTGGTTATAAATATTGCTCATATGTTTTTAGTTTTGTTCTGACTTACAGTGATTTTTCACATCTCTTCTGCCAATGGATGCCCCATTTTGCTGTCTGCCCTTATCTGTCTTGAGTTGGACAAGCAGTCAAGCATTGGCCTGTCTTAGCTCCCAGTGACCTGCTTGAGGAGACCTTTTCAAACCGCAGCATGGGGAATGTCTCCTCCTTAACTATGTATGGCTAATGAACTTCTCGCTTTAGTCTGTTGTTTTCCTACTTTGGGCTCGGGTCTATAGTAGTCGTGGACCTAAGAGCGGATAGTAACAGTGTATATATCACTTCTTTTATGTTTTCCAAGTTCAGTTTTTGACTTGTAACAGCTACTTTGGGCTGGGGTCGATAGTAGTGGTGGACCTAAGACCGTACTTACTTGAGCTTTAACTTGTAATATCCCGTTTTACGCTTTACTTTTGTTGTAATTACTCTACCTGTTATCTTGTGTTTTATTTAGGATTATAAGTTTATTCTTTGTATTGTTGGTGCATGGCAATTCTAATTTTAATATTGTATTCATCAAAATAATACAGGACAATGTAATGTTTGTCTTGTCAAAAATATATTTTCTT
>JAJOOF010006601.1:0-15969 GCA_029582545.1 Solanum lignicaule | reverse complement strand
AATCAAATACAAATTAGTACAATACTTGAAATTGTTTCACATAACCACATAACGTTTATGATCTTAATTGAATATATTATTTGTTGATATATATATATGATTTCCTAATTATTTGTGTTTTGATTTTTAAAAAAAAATTGGAACGTAGTCACAAGATCTTTGTAATATATATATTTAAGAAAAACACACATTAATAATGAGATGATCTATCTTTTTATTGTTTATTGTATTTTTTATTTTTAAAGTGGATGATCTATCTTTTTAAATTTTATGAAGATAATAGTTATTTATCATCAAATAATTCAAGTGAGAAAATTGCAAACATGGCGAGAAAACTATTCTTTTCTAGCTAGTTAGAAGACCACACAAAAATAACATTGTCGGACAATTATCTACCTTCACCCAATTACATAAAATAGAAAATCTAGTAATAATTCAAGGATATAATTGAAAAGAAGCTTTTTTGTAGATTTTTTATCCAAACACAAGATTAAATGAAAAACAATGAACCAAATACTTGATAAAAGTAATTCTGCATTACTAATCCCTGCATTACTAATCGATGCCTTACTAATCCCTACATTATTTTAGGACTATTTGTCTAAGTTCCTTGACTTTGATAAGGCATCTGGTCCATATTATTATTCTTGCATCCAGGTGGCGTACATTAGTTTATGTATTGGTTTGATTTCTGGACTTGGAAGGATTTCTGGACTTTGGGATGTATGAGAGGGTTTATGGCCTGTGGAAGGAATGACGGTTCGTAGATGGGTGTTCGTAGTTGGAGTTCAGAGAAGTTGGTTTCCATTACTTGGTCTACAGATCACTAGTACAGTCTGTAAAAGCATGTACGGATCGTACATGGTGTCGTAGAGCCATTTCGAGAGTTTTTATTCAAGAATATTTGGATCTTTTCCTACCCTTTTTATACCTAAACTACGTTGTTTCTAGACTATTCCTATGCCCTATAACTTACTTTATGCTTCAAATCCTTTCATTCTCTCCCAAACTTCTAAGCTCTCAAGTCTTCTTTCCCAAGAATTCTCCCAAAGTGATTTCTAGGATTCTTCACATTCAAGTCTCCTCTTTCAAGTTCAAGGCTAAGGTTCATCAAAGTATTTGGGAAGTTTATGAATGGATTCCTTTTTCATCCATTGAGTCCCAAAGAAACCAAAAATTCTCTTTATGAATTCTCACCCAAATTCTAGGGTTTCATGATTTATGTATGAATTCAATCGTAATTGAGTTTATTCTTCATAATTGATCTTATTATGCATGATTTGATCATAATTACATATTTTCAATTATTCTTACATGAACCTATTTTATATGAATATTTTATGATTATGACCTAAGCTTTGAAAATATGCATGCATTATGAATTGAAGAATTTATGAATCAAGGATGCTTTTAGATAAAGTTTCAAGAGATAATTTGGTATTGTGCCTACTTTCAAAACCTACTTTAGCCAATACCCACTTAATTTATTTTTGATTTATATTCTAGGGCTAGGTTAAGAAAAAGTGTAAAAGTGGGGTTGAGTTGTGGGGTCATGGGTGTCTTTGGCATTTTTAAAACTTAAGGATAAAATATAAGTTTATAAAAATACAACAAAATCCCTTTTTATATTTATTAAATATTTCACTCTTTTTTAAATTTATTTAATAGTTCATCAATTTTTTTCTTTCTCCTCAACCTCTCTTCTTCCTTATTTTCTTGAATTCTCAAGGAGTAGAAACATTTTTCTTCTCCAATCTTCTGCCCCATGGCACAATCTTCATCATCTTATGCTCAGGTAAGTTTATTCTTGGTTTCTGAACAGTTTTAGCTCCATTTTACTATATTCTTTTGTTGCATCTTAGTGTAGTGAATTTTAAATTTTTTCAAAAAATATATTGTTCTTGATTAAATTGGTCAAGATTTGATATGTCTTTAGTTCAAGTTCTTGATTTCACATCTTTAATTGCATTTTACTTAGGATAATGGCAAGAATTTTATTTTATTTTGAGTTTTTATGTTTACATTATCTGTTGATTTTTTTTTATTTTTTTTTGTATTTTGATAGAATTTAATGATGTTTTTGTTTCTATCTTTTGTATTCTCCCTTTCTAAAAGCAATGCTGTTTGTTTTGCATATTTAATTAAAAAAACTTCTCTATTTCTATTAATAGACTAGTGGTCGATAAATTAACCACTACAAATTATTATTTTTTATTGATTGTAAAGTATGGCAAAAGGTACAAAAATCATTAAAGGATCTGCTTCTACTGCTTATAGAAATAGGAAATGCAAAGCTGAAAAAAATTATCGAGTCGGAGTCGAAAATGAAAAGCATGATCGAGATTGAAAGATATGAGGACAATAGTGCCTAGAAGAGTAAGAATGTTGAATCTTGCGAAAGGAAGAATTAAGGAAAAAGTTACGATGGTGGTGAAGATGAGAACATAAGAGATAGTGGAGATGGAGTTGATGATCCTCTATCCTTGCCAATTTGTGCAAGAGATATCTATGTTGAGTTGTATGACCTATTTACGTGTATGAATGATTTAGGTTATTTTCCAACAAATATTTATGTAAAATCAAGGATGACAATTTATCGGGACTTTAGAAAAACTCTAATTGAGCAAAAGTCTGTTGAGTTTAGACTCTTACCTATTTATGCAGTAAGACATTCTTTTATAATTGCTCATTTGGATAAATGAGGTTTTTCCTCATCTTGGAAAATATGTTGGAAAGTCAATGGATTTTTTTTATCCATTTCTTATTTATTAAGATGACATACTCTAACGAGCGACAATATAAGAGAAAAGGCAACTCATTTAAGTATATAAGGAACAGTACAAAGATAAAACTCTATTTGTTGTTATATAATAATATTTTTAAATTAGTGAATATCATGTAATTTCTACATATATTTTTGTAGATTATGCACCTATACCTTACCCCTATTGTTCGTGAGATGAAGCAGACCTACATGAAAACATTTAAGTCATATATGAATGAAGTTAATAACATGTTCATTAATACTATGAAAGTGGAGTTGAAAGGTGTGGTTGTCCTCACTTCATTAATAGAGGTCGCAGACGACGACAAAGATTTGAATGGTCACAATATTATTACATGTCCAAAACATGCTTATGATCATGTTAGTTTTACTACACAAAAAATCGTATTTGACACTTCTAATGATAGAGATTTGTGTGAGCTTGTTTCTTTGAACAAGAAATGAAGTCAAAATAATGAGGGAGTTAAAACAAGGATTGCCTTCCTTTTTATATTAAAAAAAATCAGATGGTACCATTGGATATGATTTTACTTATACTTTATTATCATTTTAAAAAGTGAATATTTAAATTGTGTTAGTTTTGTACACTATTCTTATATCATAAATATAGCTAATTATTTCTTGTGTGGTTTATAGATGATGAATCGTATAGATCGACACTCTTTTATTTGTAAGGTTTATGCAGGTTGGTGTAATGGTCAAAAAAATATTAGTTTATAGAAAAAACATAAATAATTAAATAAAGTATATTATATTGAGGATCATCAACTGAATCCATTGTAAATTCTAGACTACATGCCTTGCAATTAATATATTGTATGAGTTTATAGCTCTTACTAGCATATTATCAAAAAAACTATTAATAAGAAAATAAATCATTGAAACTTACACAATTAAATAAGCTTAAACAAGTCATATGTTTATATAAGAGTCTACGTAAATTGGGGACAGTGATTAGATTAGAGATGTGCGAGGGTGAGTAGTGATTATACAATCAACATCTTTAAAGTAATGTTTATCAAAGTACAAGTATGTTTTATGAGGATTTCATTTGTTCAACCATAACTCATCTTCATACATCTTTCATTACTGTCCCTAATTTATGTGCACTCTTATATGATCATATATATGACTTGTTTAAACTCACTTAATTGTGTAAATGTTAATAATTATTTATTGTTATTAATTAATTGTTCTTTCTTTAAAATCCGACTAGTTATGGTCTATACATATGTATCCTAACCTAGTAAGTTTATTATGGATGAAGGTCTTAGAATAGCCTAGAATTTAACAAGACGAGGACCAAACTAAGTATAGTCTAACCTATATTAAGACATTCATCCATAAAAGCTTACTAGATTAAGATACATATTTATAGACAGTAGTAGAATTTTAAAAAACAGAATAATTAATTAATAAAAAATAAATTATTGAAATTAATGTAATTAAATAAGTTTAAACAAGTAATATGATCATATAAGAACCACACAAAATGGGTATAGTAATCAAAGATGTATGAGGATGAATTGTGGTTGAACAATGAAATCCTTATGTCACCCCCCGAGCCTTCACCCTTGGCATGATCGGGCACTCGAGAACCATTGTTGGCCCCAAGTGAACCCTTGGCCTAGCTCAACTCTTAGAGGAAGACTTACTTATAATTAAGATGAACTCAAAAGCACACTTTACTCAATGTCTCAAAGAAATACTCAGAATATTTTAGAAATAAAACATTCAACTAGCCAAAGAGGCAACTCAAGTCTCAACATAACCAACTGAATATGATAAGACTCATGAACTACTGTATATCTATCTATGAAGCCTGTAATACTATGAGGAATGTTGGAACAAGACCCCCGATCATCCTAACAATTGAAATAACTAAAAATAAAGAAGGTATCCTCTGGAAGCAAGGAGGCTCACCAAACAACTCTTGAACTCAACTGGATCAACGAAGCGATGGTTGATGATCCTGGTTACCTGTATCTGCATCATAAAATGATGTAGGCCAAATGGCGTCAGTACATTGAATGTGAGAGCATGTGAGGGGAAATCTAAAACATGACATAAGCTTGAACTGGATTTGAAGAAAACAACTTACCTTGTCTCAACTCAACTCATCCTCAACCCAATTCAATATAAATCAATAACAATAATGAAATATAAAGAAAAGCTTTTAGAACAGTGAATAACAACTCAATGTATTGGGAAATACAATATAACTCAGTTTGTATGCAAAAATACAAAATAAACTTTATTTGGGAGATTCTCTAACCGACAACCATCACTATGAGTTATGTGATGATACAACGTCTCACCCACACTGCCAGATCTGTCCTATACCTTGCCGGGGTATAGAACACCTCAACTAAGTGGATCCACTGGTTTATGCTAAAAAGCAATAAGGAATCATCTAAAAAGTATGACCCTTTCTACCCACGTTGGCTACATAGTTTATGGGGGCTGTGAGTTGTTAGAACTCTCCCCCATATCGATGCTCAATACTACTCCCAAAATATAACTTAGCTCATATGTTTTAAAGAAAACATTTCCTCATCCTCAACTTTGAGATTATTACTCAAAAGGTTTCTCTAAAAAGAGATAGTACTCAAAATTGCTCATGAACTCTTTTGGAAATCAATGTTTCCGCTCATCTTAACTGTAAAAATATTTACTTTTGAGAATACTTAGTTCCCATATATCATTTTAAAGAAAATGAATTCTACTCTACTCTTCCTCAACTCAAATGCTCAAGTCCTAAAACAAGTTTTAAAAATGTTTGTAAAAGACTTCTCAAAAAACTCGAAAGAACTCTCAAGACATAACTTTTAACTCTACCTTGAATTTAAATTATGAATTCAAGGTTATGATTCATGTTATGAATGATTTCTATATTTATAGAAGTAGTTTAGAGTAGTTAGAATCGAAGGGGAGTAAAGGTACCCTTTGAAAGAACTCAGACGGAGCAAAGGACTGAGAACAGGTCGGGGCAGGCAACCCTGGCGCACTGAGTGGTGCAAGGCGCCAGCCCTTGAACTATAGAGGAAAGTTTTTGGCGCACTGATAGGGAGGCGCGCCAGCCCCCACCCCAGGAAACCCCGACGAATTTTCTTTCTCATTTTCTGATCCTAATTCTCCTAGAATCGAATGGTTTCTTCCCCATTCACTTAGATTTGAATACCCAGCATAAGTACACGATAATCTACTCAAAACAACCCTAAAATCAATAACTTACATCTCAAGAACTCATCAAAACCCCGACAATCAAGATTACGAATGAAATTTTGTGAAAACTCATCAAGAACTCAAATCCTTCAACTTTGAGAACGAAATTGCATTTAAAATAGCATGATTGGCATGTGGGTGAATGAACCCAACACTATGAGAATTCACATACCTCTTAGGGATCAAAACCTTGGCAAAACAACCTTCGATCCACAAGAAATTTTGATGAACGCCTTGAATCTTCCCACCTTTTTCCTATTGTCTCTTCTTGAACTCTTTTCTAAAAGCCTAAGCGTGAATTAGAATTGTAAAAACTGAAACAAATCATTTTAGACCCCTAAATATTATCATAATTCGTTTTAAGTTGATGGGGTAAGGAAAAGACCAAAATACCTCTCATATTTTTGGGTAACTTTCCTTAACTGGATAGCTTGACTTCAAACGGCCATATCTCCCTTGTACAAGCTCAAAATTTAGCAAACTAGGTGGCATTGGAAAGATGATTCCAAGACCTTTCATTTGATATCTTATGGGCCGCCTAACTCATCCTATACAGAAAGTTATGATCGTTTGAAGTTGATCCAAAACTCATAAGTTATGCATAACTTGCAACTTTTCAGATTTGGCTATTTCCAATTTAGCTCTTTCTAAGCTTAGCTTTTTCGAATACCGAGGTGTTACACCTTACAACATACTTGTGTTTGGTCAACATTACTCTTAGGATGTTGATTGTATAACTACTACTCATCCTCACACATCTCTGATCGTCGTCCCAAATCTACATGGACTCTTACATGATCTCATGTCTTGTTTAAGCTCATTTAATTGTGTAAATTTTAATAATTTATTGTTTAGTTAATTAATTATTTCCCTTTTTCACAATATGATAGTAAACGATAAAAATTCATTCGATTTACTATTGACAATGTGTGTAGTCTAGAATTTAGAGTGCACCCGATCGATGGTCCTCAATAAATAATATAATATATTTAGTTATATACATTTTTTATTATATACTCATATTTTTTTATAATTGCATTAATCCATACACTGAAATTCATTAATTATATAGATTATCTAGTATGGATAATGATCTCAGTCAAGCTTAGACTATGTAGATCATTTAATTTGTTTAGTATAAATTAATCTAATAGATGTTTGACCAGATTCATTTTATATGACAATATATGTATTGCTAAAAGAATTGCAAAATTCAAAAATAATAAAATGACAACAATATGTAGGAAACTTAAATTGGTTTTATTCATTCGTATGTGGCTACATATTTAACATAATATTGACACCAACTTGGGAAAAAAAGAGCAAAAGAAAAAAGCTTTCAATATATTATATAGTAAGTAGTACATAAATCGAACGATCCACACTCTCGTTGCTTTTCTTGAAACATTCAGGATCTTCCGATTCCATTAGGATGAACATTCAGGATCTTCCGATTCCATTAGGATGAACATTCAGGATCTTCCGATTCCATTAGGATGAACATCCATATTCATTGAATGATCACCGAAACTTTCATCTTCAACTAAATCGTTGTCATCGACTGTAGGGTGTGGTGATGGAGGTACTAGAGACCTTGCGACGATATTTATACTCAATATAGTCTTAGAGCTATTGACAACGACATTCAACATGTATAGGAACACTTGTCTGTCATTTTTTATGAATGTGAGATGTATTTTTATTTCCATTTATCATATAGCTAATCACAACGTCACTTGGCTCGCAAGCCAATTGTCTGCTCTCAATTACGCTTTGAACCATGTTGTGCATGAATCATTGCGATGAAAGGGAATGACCACTATCACCTTACTAGATGATTTTCGATTCCAACATTTGGCAATCTCCTTTCACACACTCATATAATCACCACCAACAATAATTACTTCACCTACTGTCATTATAGACCAAATTGATCGATCCTAGATTACGATGTCGGTCTATATCAGATCGATGACTGACTCATGACTCGTATGAAAGTCTGCAAACAAAATGTCAATAAATTAAATTGGGTGTAACCAGTGCTCTTCTAGCACTGGAATGAAGAAATGTATTTGTAGGACGTCTAAACTATGACTATCTATCTACTAATGAGGTATTGAGTGGGAATTTGAAAGATTTTCAAGCTAGTAAAACCAGTGGAAATTTTTTTTTTACAAAAAAAATAAAAATATATGAAATAAAAATGGAGGCAATGAGCAAAAATGGAGATTTCCAGTTGTGAGGAGGAAGATTTCGCCGAAAAAGTTCTCGGAATCGGAAAAAGTAGGTGAAAACGGAACCTTTTTTGAGTGGCTTCTTGAACAATATTTTATTATTATTATTTTATAAAATGAAAGCAATGAGTAGTATGATGAAGATTTTACCTGTGAAATGGATAATATGACCGAAAAATTCACCGGAATTGGCAAAATCAGCACAAAAACGAGCCTCTTTTGATTTCTTGTTGGAGAGTATTTCTTTTTCAAATATAATTATAATAAATGAAAATACACATTTTATTCCGTGTTTGTTGGAAAAGAAGGGAGGACCAAAGTGAATATATTAAAACATAGAAGTTACTTTTGTATGTTGCAAATAAGTCACATGGGTGATGTCATAAATAGTGGGTATACCACAAATTTTTTCAAGACTTGTGACTTAATGTCCAATTAAGTCTTGAAAGTGGCTATTTTGCCAACTCTCCCCAAGTACCAAGCATGTTTTATGAAATTGAATACTTCCCATTGAAGTAATTCTTATTATGAAAAGATGATCATAATTTAGATGTTTTAGATAAGTGTCTCTTATGAGTATGATATGAAATCATGGTTTTAAGGAGCTATTCTTATGATATGAAGTTTATGATTGATTTGGTATTATTAGATTCTTAACATTTCAAGAAGTATGAATATGATATGATTATGCATGTTTCTGTTGTAAGTTTACTTAGCACCGAATGGACTACGGGATGGAGGTACATCCGTTAGTAAAGGCAGAGTTCTTTAGTAGCAATCCCTTTGCTCCATAACTATATGCTCCCGTAGGACTTAGTCTTAATTGTCACTAGCTAGTGGATACACCTAAGCTTAAGAACATAGTTCTTACCTTGACAAGTTAAACACTCTCTTTTCGATATGGAAGTAGTACACTGAACTCCATGTCATGGCTCACATGGTTTATGCTGGTTAATGGTATCTCCCACAATAGTTTATGATTTCTTCAATATATTTTGAAATAATCTTTATGGTTTAAACCAAGAGTAAACTATAAATCACTACTTGATGGTTGGGTGGGTGAAACGGGCAATAGGGTTTGGTTTAGGTGTGGTTTTCTAGTCGTTTTGGTTCGCTGGTGTCACGACCCAAAAATGGACGTGATGGCACTCATCTTATCCCACCAAGACAAGTCAGCCTAAAACTCAGCCATTATGATAAAATACGAAAATTTATAATCAACTTAAAAATACCCCAAAACCTGGTTGTCACGTGCACAAGCCTCTATTGTGTTATAACATAATTGAAAGAAAATACAAGTCTCAAATGATATTGTTGCTAGAATAAAACAAGATCATAATTAAGGAGAAAGAAAGTTCGCTGAAATGACAAGCAACTACCTCACAAACCTCCACAAGAAGCCTCGGACAAGGAGAAGAGAAAATATCACAAAGGTCCGGGCTAGTAACCCACAAAAATGTAGAAGCAAGGTGTGACTACCAAACCACACTGTACTCAGCAAGTAAACTCCTAAACACAAGCTAAGGGAATAGAATACGGGTACTCCTTACCACCCTAACCGAACCTCCACAACTACAACCTACATAAAACCAGCCAATCTAATAGTTCACAGTTTACAAAGCACCCAGCTCAACAACAACACTCTAACAATTACATATCCTCAACAACAAACTTAATATTCATCAATCACAAGTTCCACAGTAAGGAACTCACAATATCAGCAACACACAAGATCAAGTTCATCAATGATAAAGATGTGCAATGCAATAAAATGCAATGTCAAGTATAATGATGCATGTCTGACCTAATGATACACACCCGATGTCTCACAGTCCCGGACCCATGGAGAAATAGTTGTTCATGCATCCATCGCGGCACGCGATACGTCCCTCGATATATAGTATGTGTCGTGGAGCGGGACACGTCTCTCGAAATGGTACATCCTCTTATCACATAACACTTACCACAACCATGTCTCGGAGCCAACGCAACTGACATGTTCACACAAATAATGAGGAGATGACCATTTTCACAACAATGCACAATTCACAACAACACAATCGTGATACAACATCAACAATGAATTAATAAGCCTTTCTAAACCATTCTCAACACGTCACACATCAATAATTAATCACACTGCCTTTTATTACCCCTTTTCATCATTAGAATTATTCAATATGGACAAGTCAACTCATCACCAATTCCCATTACTCCCCAGCACATACCACAAGGATATATACGATTCTATGCACTTAACAATAATTTAGAAATCCACTTGCCTCAAATAATCGAACAATCACTCCGGGACTTGAATCTTCCCTTTTTGCTGGACTTCCAAATCAATAAAATCTATTCAAATCAACTATTCAAATAAATGACCACAATAAGATTTCAAGACTAACAACACCCACATTACTATGTCTAGTCTAGACTCAAAACCCACTCAAGTTCCTAATTTTGAGGTCAATTAATATGTCAACTCTCAGATTCTTCAAATTTCAAGCCTAGGGTTTAGTCTCAATATCTCAAAATAACATAAATTTAACTATCTTCATATACTACAATACACCCACTACTTAGTTACATATCTCGATATATCAAAACTTGAATCATAATATGATAATTATAAGAAGTTTAAAAATGACAATAATAATAAATAGAAACTCACGTTCAAGTTAGTATATCTGTAAAACTATGAGAAAACAAAATTAACAAATGTCAAACCTAATTCAAATTACATCATATGATCCTAATCACTGTCCAATGATTATCCACAATCATTGTCCAGTGATACCCATAATAACCATGAATATTTCTTTCCCCAAGTTTAAAAAAAAAAAGTTATCACATTATACAAGTCCCCTTCTTATTTTACAATTCAATTTCTCTTCTTTTTGGTTCACCAATCACCATCAATATTGTAATTATAATAATATGAATAACAAATAACTAAATTATAGCCTCTATGCAGATTCACAATTGCATAAATTAAAGCATTGTTACCTGGACGTGAAGTGTTCCCACGCCGGCAGCCGCTTTGCGCAGGTAAGTTTGCACGACCCTTTTCTTTTTCTTTTTCTCAAAGTAATTATAAGGTGCTAACTCACATTATTTTATTTTTCACACATGGGCCAAATAATAGAGGGTCTTAAATAAATTATGGACTTAGCCCATTAGCCATCAACTAAAATTAATTATTTAAAATCGACCGTCAACTAAATAATCGTAATTAACAAATAGCTCAAAAATTTCCAAAAATGATTTTCCGGGTCATTACATTATTTACCACTAAAAACCATGTTCATCCTCGAACATAAGGAAGAAGAAGGAAGAATAACCGGCGTTACCAAAAGTCTAAGTTATGAACTACCAGTCGGTGTTCATATCTCTATGTGAGCTCCTCTTTAAAACCATTTCGTCAAGAACAACTACTAAGAACTGAACTTTCGAATCAAAATTTGATATATCTACAAATCAGGGGTGATTATCAAGTCACAGACTAACCCATGAACCCAATCTAAACAGAAACCCATTGGAACATAACACAACCATCATGATGAATGTTTTCTCACATAACAAGGATAACATTCTGAATTGATACCGGCTACAACCAGAAGTGAACTTTAACCAACCACCATACACTCATAATGCACAAACCATCACCAATCTTATCAAGATTCCTTCTCACAACACAATCATTCCACGAACTTAAGTTATAAAAATATGATCTTTAGACATCGGAAACTCATCAAGGGAGACTCAAACTTATCTAACCCAAAGAAGGAAATGATTAAGTAAACACTCAACAAGCGGTACACTCTAGGATGCAGAATCTTTAACAACACTGTCGGATAACTGTAACTATTCACGAAAGCTCTTCTATAAGTTCTCATAAGCAAGGTCGTGCATGTAGAACCAGTGGTATACTTTAACTATCCCAAACAACACCAAATCTATCATAACTGAAATGACCAAGTCTGCCCAAGGATCTTGCCCTTTCAACAAGACATAAGAGGATCGGTACATCCGATCCACCACTATGGATTCACCCATAGATGTAGAAACACATGTGGACATACGCAATGAATCATACTCCAAATCATGTCTGAAACGAAGTAGGTGGTCAACATAAGAATATACGAAACCAAGGTTGAATAACACTAGATATTTCTTCCATAGTGCCCATATCACATATTTCCATTCTTCTGAGTACATCCCTAAATTTTTTGCCACTCAAAATCAACCAGTCTGATCCCCATTACAATCTTACACATACTCGATTTATCAAACCCCACATACTCTCACAATATTGTAATAATGCCACCATTCTTAATACTAACAAAAATCCTAACCACACCAGCCACTTACCTTACTCTCAAACCGTCATTAGTATCAAAGTATTCTTATCAAATAAATGTTCAAACTATGGCTACCTCTCTTTCTATTTTATAATTCCATGACAAGTACGAGTCCTACACAAGACTGATAGCACTAATTTCAAATATGATAGTACCTTTCCATCGAGATAAAACTATTAAATCACACTCAAAGTCAACTCCACACAACTTCCACATACCATGATTTAACTATCATTCCAAACCATCACATACCTCATGTCAACACTTAGACAAATCTTTGGTCACCCCAATTATTCTATATACTATGAGCACATAATCTTTATTTACCATCACGTATCTATGTAATGCATCACAACAGTCTGTGTAGTTCCATTTAAAAGAGTAGTTTTAATTCCCTAAAAATCCCCAATAACCATGTATAACTGTAGGTCCATACTGTTGTGCATCTATAAGTCACATACCATAATTTGAACAATCTAGCCAGCCATAACCATGTAGAATCTTTCACACATCATTGTTTGTCACCCAAATCAAAACTCAATCTTCATTAAAGTCATTGATAAACCCCTAAACAGTTTGTACCGAATCAGTCCACCTTGCATAATCAATTCTAAACTCAAAGGCGAAAATCCCTACAACCTTTCAACTTCGAACCAAAAATCTATACGAGATGACTTATTCCTTCAGCTTTCTTAAATTCTTTCGATGACGCAAATTTCAAATACCTTGAACCATTCAATACAACAAAATTTTGTTCTTTTTGCTAACTCACTTACCATTCTTATTCTTTGGCCAACAACCCATGACATTTTACATCACACTCTAAATCAAAACTTTGAGGGAAACCCTTCCTCAAATCCTTTAACAATCAAAAGTAACAAATTTATGATCCAAATCATGCATAAGTCCTTTCAAATGCTCAATACCGATGCAACAATCATTTCTTATCTTACAAATTAATACCCTGACAAAACATACTACCACAAACGTACATTCGCAACAAAAAATTTGAATTCTGATTTCAACTATGTAGCCCAATTCCATTATCTATCAATATTAGCTCATACATTGAAGATTTTTATGAATTCTTGTATCTTAGCTTTTCATTAACACCTCTCCATCGACCTTATCATATCCTCCGCTACAAATCCAATCATACTCATTATCAAACTCAACCACAAAAGAACTTATCATCACAACTCACGCTGAACGCATGTAGGCTTCTTTCTCAAATCTTATCAAACAACTTTTAACTGATATGAACTACATGTAACACTATCACCATAACCATAGAAAAACAGATAGAACCACGTGTCTCTGGATCCAATTCTCAAACCTTTAAATACATATATTTATCCCTTGCAATCAGAGTAAATAATATTTGCTCGCACCTCCTTCCAAAGGCTACACTACATCCCACTAAATTATTTTTTTCATTATGACTCTAGCTCTTTTCAATTTTATTTGTACGGTGTCCCAGCATCTCCTAAAACTCCTAAAACTTTTCATACAACCATGCTACTCACCAAATAGTAGAAAACTACAACATTAGATACTCGCAAGTCATCATTACCATACAAAATCCATTTAACCAACAATCTTTATCATATAGTTGCATCCTAATCACAATCCATCACGAACTCTTATTACCATTATGCTCGGTCAGCCTTTGACATCACCACGAATTCAACCTTATCATCGACATGACACCTCAAACCCAGTTATACCTGTAACATCCGGCAAATTGAAATAACTGAGAAGAGGCTTAGAATTTGAAAATTTTCATTTTTTGAAAGGATTTGAAAAATCTGGAAAATTTTGGCTAAGTATGGAAAAGGTGAGTTTTTGGTCAACTTTGATCGGTTGTAACTTCTAGCTCATGATGAGTTAGAAGTATTTCCAGTTATGGTTGCATAGCCCTTGGAACGATCTTTCCAACGCCACCGAGTTTTCTCAATTCCGAGTTCGTATGAGCGAGTTATGCCCTTTGAAAGTTGGGCAGTGGGCAGGGAATCCGTCCGAAAATTTAAGGGCATTTTGGTCTTTTCATAAATCAATTCTTTTGGGGTTATATTGATGTGTTAGGCTGATTTGTGGATCATTTTAGTTCCATTTTAAAAGAGTTAAAGTTAGGGTTCTTGAGTGAAGAAGAGAAGAAGAGGAGAAGAAGAGGAGGAAGAGAAGATCAAGCAAGGAGTTTCCGTCAAGGATCCTCGTGGATATCGTCGGGGGTGATCCCTATCAAGGTATGTGAGTAGTTAGTGTGGGTTGATCCCTTTCCCCCCACACACTTAGCCCTTTTTTATTTATTGAGAAAGGATTGGTTATGTTGTTGAAGCTGTTGGGTTGTGTTGGTATTGTTGTTGATTTTGATGTTGAGATTCTTGTTGATTTGGGACTTGTTTTCGGTTGTGTTTTGAGTTGTAATCCATGGTATATTGAGGGATATGATGATCCTTAGTGTTTGGGGTTGAAGCCCTTGGAGTAAGGGTGGTTTAGAGTTGAAGAAAAGAGGGAGAAAAGTCGAGTTTTCTGGGTGAGGGGTTGGCGCGTCGCACCTGCCAGCGCGCCCCAAAAGGGGTTCTGAACTTTCCCCCTTGGGGCGCCGTGCCTATCAGAGCGCCAGCAAGACCCCTCTGAATTTTTAGGGCTGGCGCTCCGCGCCTTGCAGAGCGCCAAGGACCCCAAATGATCTCTTTCATTTCCTACCTTCCCATGCATGTTCCTTGGTATTGTACCTATGTTGTATGGTTGTTTCCAACACTCTAAGGTACCTTTAAACCTCCCGAATTCATCCGTAGCATGTGATCAAACACCTTGAATCCATAAAACCAATTCAAGGAGAGTTAGTTAGAAGTCAAGAGTTAAGTTCAAGAGTTAAGAAGTAAGTCAAGCAAGTTCTCAAGGTTGTTCAAGAGTCTTTATTGATCATCTTAACTTCATTTTAAGACTCAAGTTTCAAGTCAAGCAAAGAGCTTAGAGTTTCAAGCTAAGTAAGAGGTCTCAAGTTTCAAGTTGAGTCAAGAGTTTAAAGATGAGTTCATTTCTCAAAAGCTATTAGGGAACTATGTATTCCCAAAGAAGTTTCTAAATGTTTTTACATTTGAGTAAGAAAGGGAAATATGATTTCCAAAAGAGCCTTAGGGCTAGTTTTCAAGAAAAAGGAACATTGTTTCCAAGTGAGCCTTTGGGTTAGATTTTGAGTAATTATCTCATTTTTAGAAAGATGTGTTTAAAACACTTATGAGCTAAAGTATTTTGGGAGTAGTATCGAGCACCGATTTGGGGACGCGAGTTCATATTAAACTCAACTCTCCATAAGAACCATGTAGCCAACATGGGAGTTAACGGGTCATACTTTTTA